>JANRGW010010954.1:0-17381 GCA_024733675.1 Psilopsiagon aymara | reverse complement strand
GATGCCAAACAAACAGCAAATGTGAGTGTTCCAACTATTTGTAAAAGTTTTGTTTTCACAGTGTGCTTCAATCTCATTACAGCTTTTGAGGAATAATAATGGTAGTCTGACATTCCTCAGAGGGGAAGTGATTAGGGTGTGAATTGCTGTAGAAAAGCACTGTTTTCAGTAATAACACTGCAGGTGTTTTGAAAGAAAGCTGCTCTAACCTTTCAGATTGCAGAGGCATCCCAGTAATTCTAAGAATGACAGTCTACAAATACCTAATTTCACTTTTGCTTCCCTAATTAAGGGGGGAAAAAAGGTGTGAGGATGCTGAATTTTAAGACATTCTAGGAATTAGCAGCTTCCTGTTTCTGATCTGTCACTAGAAATACGAAGGCCATTTACATGGAGTTTCAGGACCTCCATACCAGAGCATAGTGTTGGTAGTATTGGTGGACAGACCCAAGTACAAAAACTTATGCTGTGATGAAAGCCTAAAAAATTTAAAGGCATTGCACCAACTTTGGTTAGATTTAGTTCTTAACCAGTGAATCTTGTGCTTTCCTTGCTTGATCACCTCTCTCAGAAAGCCTTGCCCTGAGTAGCTGTTAGCAAATTTTAATCAGGTCACTTCTCATCCTTCTTTCTTAATTATATTAAATTGACCCATGGTATAGAAACACAGTGTTATTGCTATCATTCATGTTATACCACAAGCTCAAGATTTGGTTAGCTTTTTCTCCTACATAGTTGTACATTATCTAGTCAGTTTACAAAGCAAAGTTCTTCATTTCAATGTTAATCCATTCTTGAGAACCCAAATTATGAATATCATCAAAAAAATCGAGGGTCTTCTCCTACTTCAGTTAAACAGCACAGGTCCCATTATTTCTGATGGATGCAAAATTAATTCACTCATTTTTCACTGTAGAAGTGAAAGAATCAGAAGTAATGTGTATCGTTGGATTAAATAAAATAAATCTATTTGTCGTATTTTCAGACCATAGATTACATATTGTTTTATTGCTTTGGCACAGCATTCTGTTTTTCACTACTTGATAAGGACTATATATTTTGCCTTTAGCTTTCATGCAAATCAGCTATTAGTATAGGGGACATTTTCAGTGTCAAACATTGTACAAGATATTCTGAGCACAGTGAGAATCAAACCTGTTCCCACCCATTCTAGCATAGGAGTGTAGGAGTTAGTTCAGAGCCTTTTGCTTGGCAGAAATCTGGATGCACCAGAGGCTTGTTCCAGAGTACACGGAAATCACTGCAAAAACCCTCAGTGACTTCAGTGAATTTGGGATAAAGCACTGAGACTTTCCTGAAAGGAGGAAAAAGGCAAATATTTCTAATTGTAAATAATTTTGAACAGACCACTTTGTTCTCTAAAAGGACCTTTAAGGAGCTACTAGAAACCAAAAACATGTATAATTTGATTAGTTTGATGTCTAGGATATTTTTTTCCTGCTTAAATTTTTTAGATGATGGAAAAAAAAAGAATGATATTTTCTTACAAGCTTACCTCAGATTGATCACAGATAAATTCAAGAGCTTTGATGTGGCCAGCAAAGCATACTTACTGATCTAACAACAAATACAAGTGTTCTTGGAAAAAAACTCTTGGGCGTATACTGAAATTTCATGTTTGTTTTTCTCCCCTTTTTTGAATAATAAAAAAATGAAAGCTTTTTTTTTTTTTTTTTTCCTTTCTTTAGGAATGTTTCCTCAAGCTGATTGTTCTGCTTCAGCTAAACACATACTCTGTGGCAGAAGGGTAAACAAATTCAGCTTTGTACTAGGTCCAGAACAAGAGACCCTACATTCAAACTTCTGTTAAGTTCCAAAAAATACTTAAAAGCTGCTGATAATTTAACCTGAGTTACGTTGCTGTTGCTTGTCTTTTGTTGCCTGTAAAATCTGCTGATACCAGGCCTATTTGCTCTTACAGTTCCCAATATTAGGAAAGAGTATATAGACATTGGAGATTCTCTTGCATGTCCTAAAATTCAAGGGTAGAAGATCAAATTCCCATCGGTTGATAGCCTTTCTTCAGAGGGAAGAGCTGTGCATTACAGCAATGCCTGGTGGAAAAGCCCTGTGTACTCTTCCAGCCAACGGTATGATGGTGTGCTGTCAAATTGCTGGCACTCAGCATATTGAAAATAAGAACATTTGCTTAGGCACTGGAAAGGCGTAGGTGTCAATGCCTTACTAACCTCAGTGGGGACAGAAACTTGTCTGCCTGCCTAGAAGCACAGGGCTGCAGAGGGTTCACTATGGTGACAGGGTCTTCACTGTCAGAAACCTGTATTAATGCATGGCTCAGGTGGAACTGGCTCGTGATGCTCTGTCCCTGCTACCTCTGGAATAGCCTGCTTCGTGTATGTATCATACTTTGCCTTTAAATGCCTGTGCTGCTTGCTCAGGCTATTGTTATGAGAAGGATGCCCTACTATGCCTTCCTTGGGTCCTCAGAAATCCTGTTCTTTCCAGACTTAGTTTTTCATGGACAGCTTTATACTTACTTGGTCTTGTCCAAGGATTTCACTCGTGGTTAAATAGCCATTCTCTTCATCTCATGTTTTTTCTTATGGAAGCAGTCAACCCACTTTGTCAGCTTTACTTTGTATGCCAAGAAAGCCAAGCAGATATAGGTGAAAAGGAGTGTTTTTTTGGTTTACCTTTAGATCATATTAAAAGCTCAAAATCAAAGCCAAAAGCTTTCTGATGGACAGAAAGTGATCATTTTTTTTCCTACAGTTTGATCCCTGAAAACATTTAAGGTGTTTGTCATTCTGGATTAAATTCTTTAAATTCTAAAATCATTAGGTAAAACAGGTCCCCATTGTTGTTAACCAGAGAAATATCAAACTTCTGAAAATGGCAATCCATCTGCCATCAGGCATCTTTAAGATTTAGTGCTTGCTGTAGAATAGCCCTCGCTTTAATTTTTTCTTCCAAGTTAATCCCTGCTGCCCTTCTCTAGTAGTTTGCCACGTATTCTCTGGACTCTATCGTGAGCCCAGGTGACAATACTATATACAGCAAGGCCTTGTGCCCTGGAAATAATGCTTTTCTCCCTGCCTTTGACACACAAGCCCTTTGCAGCCCTGAGCTTTGGGAAGACAAGGCCTCTCTAGTACTCAGTTTCTAATAAATTATCAGTCACTTTTGAAAATGCAATCTCCTGTCTTCCAGTGATTAAGTTCCACTTGGAGGTTGTTGGTTTTAGTTTGTTCCAGTGGTTAGGGAAATAACTTAAAATGTGTGCCATCCCTGGCTGCTGAGTTAGCAGAGGACAAAAACTGGAAGCCCAAGGTTTGTTTTCTTTTTCTTCTGTTGGTGGTTTGTTATTTTTTTTAGTCCCCTGAAGCTATCTAGTAGATTTCTGTCATGGTTATCTCTAGAACTCCTAATGAAAACCAGAACAGAGCAAAGCTGTTGGGAGACAAATAAACCTAATATTAGTTTGGAAGGAGTAAATATTTATCCAGGAAAAAGGAGATGGCTTATTTAAGGACTGACCTAATTTATTATTTAGGAAAACCACCTTTCAGTATCCATCCTACAGCCAAGAATTGTCCTTCTTTTTCCTAGGGAATATTATAGTTTAAGAAATGAACCACACAGCTGAGAATATACTGACAAGGGCAGTCTCCCAGAATGGAACTACTCATTAAACTCATTTATCCTCCTAACAGACAATTCTGAAGGTATCACAGTGCATTAGGGACAAAGCTGGACCGCTGAAAGGTCACGGCTCCCAGAGACAGTAGCAGTAGTGGGAGGCACTCCCATTAGGTTTGGGTTTGTACTAACAGTTTCACAGGATGCTTGTCTGTAACAGACATCTTCACTCCACAGCTCTGTTTAATACCTCATTTTTTAAGCTACGTGCCAGGTAAACCCACAGAAAAATAAAGTCTTGGAGAGTAGGAAGGGACCAGGGAGGTTGTTTTTGTTTTCCTCAGTTTGTACTTGTTTAAGGTTCAAAATACTTGATGAGGCAGGGGATCATGAACATAGTAGAGTTTCTTAGTTGAGCTTGATTGATTTTTTTTTTTTATTTATTTTTTTATTTTCTTAATCCTGTGCAGACCACTAACAGTAAGGAATATTTCCTATTTGCTGATGGTGACTGAAGATAGTTTGTGGTCCTAGCTTAGCGGGCAGTGGACAGGCCACCTCAATTATTGGCAATTGTGATGGTTTTTCAGCAGAGAGGGCTTTTGAAAGAGGGCTTGGAGAAGGAACTGCATTTCTCCATTAGAAATATCCTCTCTGACACAGAGCAGGGGACAGCAGTGTGGTTACACATCCTGTTCTACCTGCAGCTGAGCCCTGCAGATGTGGTTACCCGTAGGACCTTCTTCTACCCCCTCAGCTGCTCAGCTTCACTGCTTTTAAGGTCTCTTCCTAGTGCAGTTCAGTCAAAATGATCCAGATGAGCTCTAGCACTTCTAATGGTAAGGTTTTGGACTTTTTTTTTAACTGACCTGATCTAAGAAGTACCCACAGCAACAGCTGTGCTAGGAATTGGAGAGATCGGTCACCTGTTACAGGAAGGCCATGGAGTGCAGTCTGTGATGAGCTGCAAAGGGTAACCATTTAGCTTAGCACAGCTGTACTCAGAATAGGCAAAGCTGTTTCAGTGCCTTGCTTGAGCAGTCCAGGGAAAACATGAAGTACCACTGCCTCTGCTGTGCTAGTGCTCGGGATGAGCCATGGGGCTATCGGCCTTTCCCTTCCTCAAGTGTCAATAAAACACAAGGTTTCTATTAGCATGTGTGGATGTTGTGCTCTTTGGGCACAGCGGTAGTCTCCGTCTAGTAGTCCCAGTCTGATAGTCTGTGTTAGTGTATTTGCTGCCCAGATGTAACACACCTGATGGATTTTCGTTCCTGTGCTCTGTGGCCCTTTGTACCTCAGTAAATACGCTTTCCCTCTTTCACATGGCAGCTCCCAGTATTTGTGAGGCTATCGCACCTTTGCAGATGATATGTACAACATAGTTATTTTTGTATTTCCTCATAAAGCTCTTTCCATGTTTGTGTTCTCTGAACTCCGCCCAGATTCTCATCCCTTTCATTCCATCATTGAGGTTGCTGGCAATATTTCAAACTGCAGAACACTCGCTGAACTGCAGCTGCTATGTTTCAAGATAGCATTGCCATCCACACCCTCCATCTAGCCTGAGTAGGACTCATGCTTCGGTGTGGTCCTGCATCCTAATCTCTGTGTCATCTAGACCTGTGACTTGACCAGAGGATATCACAGACCGCTTCCACCCACACTTTACAAGCCCGTGCTTAGGTGTTATATTTAGTAGCTCACTTCTTTTCTTCTTCATACGCATAATTTCCAGAGGGGTGATTCAGGGCTGCTTACTTACCTGAGTATCGTGCATATTTCTACAAGCACTGAATTAGGACTCTCTCTCTGAAATGAGGAGCTGTCTTAAAAACTGACTGAGACTGAATATAGCCTAGTGCTAATAATACCATCAGTTTAATTTAATATGGCTATGGCTGTGTAATAAAGCAAATAGGAGAGAACTTGCCTCAGTAGGTCCTGTGCTGTATGTATTTGATGTGTCTAGTTTACCATGGTGCATACCACTGCCTACAGATCATTAGTTTTGATGGTGGCTAGAACTGGAGTTAATCACGCGCTCCTCTGATTCTCTCTTGCAACTCCATATGCTGTCATATATTATTAAACTGTATCAACAGCCCTTCCAGTAATTTATAAGCCATATTACACTGTTCTTTACACCTGATACTATTAAAAGTAACATTTCCAGGAAGCTTTTGTGAAACACTACATTGATGACAGCACTTATGGTCAGACTTTTATGTACTCTCTTTTCTTCTTGTACTTTTAAGCTGTTGGAAATGCAGTCACATTTAGAATTACATCCTTGTAGGTGTTTTTCAGCAGCTGTTTGTTGCCAGACACCAGCCAAAAAATCTGCAGTTGTCATCAGTGAGAATTTTGACATGTAACTCTCTGAGAGGTCTGTGATTCTTCTGTCATTGTTATTCATTCTGACACTCTGTATTTCTTCATGTATTACACCATCATCCTAAGAATATGATTTCAAGTTCTGAAACTCTTAGTACCCAATTGTTTTTTAGAGTAAAAAAAAAAATAAAAAAATCAAAAAACAAACCCTGAGGATTGTGAGTAATCCGTATAGTCCTCTGTTACGGTTGTGACAAAGTCCAGACTCATGTCTCTAATCGTAGCTGGGGGATTGGACTAGATGATCCGTAAGGTCGATTCCAACCCAAACCATTCTGTGATTCTGTGATCATGTCATTTGTAAGAAACCATCATAATAGTCCACATCTTTCCATAAACTCCAGAGTTTCTCACAGACTGCAACAGAATATTTTTTTTTTAGTTAAAAATTGGCTAAATACTATCAAACTATAATAACTACAATGCAATCAGTAGTTTTGTTTACAGAGAGTTATTCTTTCCTACAAAGGCATACACAGTGTAAGTGGTCTACTTTAGGCATAGAGTTGAACGAGGTACATTAGCAGCGAAAATACAGTCTCCAGACAGTTCTTTCTTTTCTAATTTTTCCACTAAGCTATTTTAAAAAAGTATAAAAGCATATGGTTCTGCTTGAAGAAGGGAGTGCATGTCTTTGTATGAAAAGGATCTATAGGTTTTTACTGTAAAGTAATGGGAGAATTCCCCTTCATATATTGTAGACATTATTATTGGACTTTAACTAGTTTCTTAGATTTTCTCAGAGTAATTGATTAACCTTAGAGATGCACCTTCTTATGTTTTCTCATCTATATGCAAAAGGTTTTATTAGACTGGGAATAACAGATTTAGTGATAGAGATGGTATTCCATCTTCTATTAAAATACAGGCATTCCGTCTATCCTGAGGTCTTAAGGCAAGTTTTCATTGAAAGCAAAATGGCAGCAACATTATTAAAATGTCTCAGCTTTTGAGATAGGGAGGTCTGACCCTTGGGGAGAACATGCAAGCTAACTACCTATTTCTGTGGCTTTCTTAAAAGTGAGATTACATGATTTAAAAATACTTTTATTTCAGTGTTCTATGATCTGGAAACTTTGATTTTCTACTACTTTGTAATTTTTTCCTTTTAGAAAACAAGGAATTACTTTTGTTTTCTCTGGATTTCCAATGACCTCATGCCAAACACAACTTGCCTTGGTTTAGGCTGATTGGTCAGTTCTAACCAGCAGTGTTTCAGTACTTTTGCACTTAACATTTGTGTAAATTTGTAGCTGGTAGATACTGGAATTTGACTGAGGCTCTCAATTTCAGAGCCTTGCTGAACAGATTTACAACCTGGTAAACTTGATTGTCTGACTCCCACACCCATATATAAAACCTTTCATTTCGAAGCTCTGCTGTGCATGCTAGCTCAAATTAATAATCAACTTGAAATAAACAGGTTCTGAAGTTCAGTCTGGGCTTCTGTGCCTTAAAAATACCAAGTCCAGCCTGAGCCCCGAGCACCTGAGTCCAGCTAAATGCTGGATAAGTTTAGTGATAGCTGCCAGAGAGCTCTGCTGAGTTGAAGTTTAAGCTAGTTAAACTGAATGCAGAATACTCAGTCCACTGCAAGATTAAATAATTTGAGGTTTCTGACTCAGAGATGGCTATCGGTATGTGAATGTGAAAAGATAAAATATTTTCACTGAAAATTTGGATCCAGCTGGATTCCTGCTTTCCCATCTGCTGCCGTGCTTCTCATACCTCCCTGTTAAAAGTTGAAGGAGACACAAAACTATTGTATCTGGGTTTAGGTTATACAGTCTGCTCTTTAGTTTTCAGTTGCTGGATTTCTTTACATAAAATTCAATTTAATAAGAAATAGAATTTATTAATAAACCGTACCAATCATCAAATCCTAATCTGTTGGTGATGTCATTTCACCCTTATCCTTTTGGAAGACTTTTCAGTCTCTCCATCCTCAGTTTCCAGATGGCTTAAAATAAATAAATAAATAAAAAATTTAATGAATTCTAAATCAAAGCATCGGAAATTGTCTACACAATTTATGTAATGTTTCCCAAGTGAACTAATGTCGAAGCAAAGTATGACTGGTAACAAAGTGTAATAGGATGTATTATACATATCGTTCATACAAAAATATGACAGGTTTCTTTAGTTTTATATGTTGTTAAATGAGCAGAACTCAGGATGCTTTACCAGGTGAGCGAAGTCCACCCGTGAAAGACACAGAGAAGGAAATGTTCTCCCTCCATAGGTTTCGCAGGAGAGACTGAGCACAAGTCTCACTGCTCTTAGGTAGATCTTTGCAACACTGGCAACAAAATACAACATTTTGCTGTAGCCTCCCTCTGAAAACTAGTATGCCTTGTGTATGAACCTGAATGTTAAGAGTCCATTGACATTCTGTTTAATGTCTCCTGTCTGCTTTGTGGAAAGTCACTTCAAGAATGCAGCCCTCAACATATATTCAGCATGTGAATTTATTTTGCAGCCTTTGTCTCCAAGGATCATTATGGCCCACAGACTGGTAGGGTCTCAAAACTAATGTGACAGGTCCAGAAGACAGAGCTGCACAGTACTGCCCTGTTGTGAAGTCTTGGCAGTAAACCTTAGGAGCCCCCAGCAAAAGTAAAATCATAGGAGCAACAACCTTCTATTACCAGCCAGACTTAGTTTCTCCTCATTTTCATATTGCAGACTGAATTTTTCCAAAACTGGAACTTATGCACTGTTACTTAAGGTGAACGAAGTTTTCCGTAACAGCCCTTGCTCTTATGTTTTAAAATGGTCATTAGTTCTCTTTCTCGGCTTTAATCTTCTTCACAGGCTTTCCTCCTTGTATACCTCACACATTGCTATTCTATATGTGTGTATCTCATGTACTTCTTCTTGTATCTCATGTTCTTCTCATCTCTCTGTCCCCATCCAGCAAACTCTTCTGCCGTCTGTCTCTTCATCAGTGTCTGAGACATATGTGTAAAATTGAGGTTCTCCTAAAAGGATGTAAACCTAGCCTGGAAGGGATCTTCTTGCTGATATAAAGATGGTAAGAAAGGAGAGAATTTTTTTGCATTTAAGTGTCATGGATATAATTTCATGTGTATGTAAAAAATTAATTTATAGACTGGCAAATTCTTAAGGTTAGATGCCCTCTTTTAGTGTGAATTGAAAATCAGTTGCATTGTAACTGAGCTGGTTTGTTTCACAAGTACTTTTCCCAGATGTAGCTCCATTGCACAGAGTGCCAAATGGAGTTTCTTACAGGAGAGGCATTTGATGCTGCCTCAGGCTAAGGTGGATGAAGCCTGTGTTACAGTCAGTGGCCTTATCTTCTCCGGTGGGCTGCCAGCTGCAGTGGAATAGCATATGGGCAGTAGCACAGGCTGTAGAAGCCTGTTTGCTAGAGAATGCCATCATTTCTCCTGGCTCATCTGACAATCTCCAGAGACTATTGTTAATTGGGAGCTGCATACAGCATTGCCTCTCAGGTTAAGATCATGTCAGTGTTTCTGCTGTGTCCTGTTGTTTGAAAAGAGGAAGGAAAATGATGCACTGTATGTCAAGTTTTCAAGTTTTGGGCCAATAGTGTTTAAAAGTGACTGAAGATGCCTTTTTGTTCTCCATAAAATATTTTGTGAATTTTTATGCAGAATATGTGAATTTAAGTCTAAAAAATGTCAACAAAACGTATTTGTTTGGATTATGCTAAAAAAAAAAAAAAGGCAAACAAACAAAAAAACCCCAAAAAATTAGCTTAACTCTGAAGAATTTTTATATCTTTCTCACACCCTACTCTTGCTCTAATACCACAGCTCAACCAGCAGAGCTTCTGAAAGTGCCAGTGGTGTATTGCTTTTGTCTCTGTAGACAGACCAAGCTGTAGGGAGCACACAAGCCAGCAGCATGCTGATGGAGTGACCTGCTGGACACTGGAAAGTGTCTAGACTGAATTTGTGTCCTGGGACATGAGTAACTCTTGACATATGTTTACAGAAGAAGTGGATTTTTTTGAGGATAGTCAGGAAATCATTTTCAAAATTTGTACTACGCATTTACAAAGCAGCTTGGTCTAAATTACTGTCTGCAGGTAAAAGGTTTTCTTTTGATGAGTAGGACCGACATGACAGGGGGATTGTAACCGTGACTTTCAGTTTTAGGAGTTTTACAAGCTGGGTTGCCTTCCTTACAAAGAATTCTCCCTAGTTAACCTCAAAGTTATGGAGGTAAAAGCAATCCATTTAATGTTTGGAAAAGTGTTTTATCCATTAGAGGAGTCCTAAAAAAAGATACATAATCATTCATGAGGTTCTAACAGAAAAGATCAGTATCCACAGAAGTATAGCAAAAGCAAGATAAGGAGGAAGAAGTTGCTTTGGAGAGGAGTTAGCTTTCAACTCAGTGTAGCAAAAAGGGACCACTGGGTTCAAAGTCATTAACTGCTGAAGATAGAGAAGGAAAGTGATTGTAGAAAAAACAGTGTGGAAAAAGAATGGAGGGAAGACTGGAAATCGGTGTCTTACTAAGCATTTGGCATCAAGGAGAAGCACACATTTACGATGTGCTGGGGTTTTATGATGGGGAGAGGAGTGAAAAATAACCCTTGGTTATGGATTTGAGTAATAGAGATTAAATAGAATAAATAGAATGTACAAGGGAGAGAGAAAAGTCTTCAAAGGAAGTTTAAGAATTGAACTTTGAATGTGTTAAAATTCAGCTAATTTGAAGATGTGTGTTCTTTAAAAGCTGTGATTCAAATTTTTTATTTCTTTTTGAACTCATTACAGAGTTGGGGAAGAAAGGTTCAGGATAAAAAAAAAATCATTTGCTCATTCTGCAGCTTTTATCTGCAGGACTAGATTGGTTTAATTTAAAATATAAAAATGAGAGATCAGATTAAAGTTTATTTTTAAAACCGACGTTTCTGCTTTTCTAAGCTAGCTTCTGCCTAGAGGTTGTGACACAAATGTGTTGGTCTCAGTATATGCCAGGCTGCTGAGTGCTGCTTTTTCTGTCCCCTACCAGGGTGGCCTGCCACCTGCTGAGGTGTTTCAGATCACACAAACTCTTTTAGGTTGTTTGTTCCCCCTCCATGACTCAAATCCTTGAAATAAATAGTTTCTTTGAAATTGCTTGCTCTAAGCCCAGTTTCTGGGCATTTCAAAAGCGGAGTTGTTTGCAGCCAGTTACTTTCTTCTTTTGGCTGCGGTAAAGACCTTGGAATTTATTTTTTTCCTAGGGTATTGAATTTCAATGTTTTATCATTTTTCCTCCAAGGAAGACATGAATGTGAAGCAGAGAATTTTTCTTTCCGGAGTCTGGCCAGAAAGAGTGCTTTTCACCTGAGTTTAGATGGAGCATATTCAGGTACCTTGCTGAATTTGGGCCAAGATTTGTAACTTGGTTTTTAAGTGAACAGTAAGTTAAAACCATACATGAACATTTTTTTCTTAATTGCGAGAATTATATTAGCAAATAACTTATTTAGTAATTACCAAGAAATACTGAGCTTGATGAGGTAACCCTTTCATAAGAAAGAATCAAAGCACAATACCATTCTTATTACTTGGCCCACTTAGATTTTAAATTCTTCGATGTGGATTTAGAAAGAGTTTCTATGAAACAGTGTTCAGAAATTACACTATTTCTTTATAATAGGGCAATAGTAAACAAGAATTTATATTTGTAAGCGTGTGTGGTTTTGTTTAAGTGTGTATGTCCAGAACTGAACGCAGTAATTCAAGTGGGGCCTCACAAGGTTTAAGTAGAGGGGAAGGACAATGCTCTTGCTAATGCAGCCCAAGATACCATTGGCCTTGGCCACTAGGGCATATTGGTGGCTCATGAACAGCTTAGTGTCCACTAGGACCCCTAGGTCCCTCTCCACAGAGCTACTTTCCAGCAGGTCAGTCCCCAGCCTTTAGTGGTGCGTAGGGTTATTCCTTCCCAGGTGCAGGACTCTGCACTTCCCTTTGTTGAACTTTATTAGGTTCCTCTGCCCATCTCTCCAGCCTATCTAGATCCTTCTGTATGACAGCACAGTACTCTGGGGTGTCAGCCACTCCTCCCAGTTTCATTTCATCAGCAGACTTGCTGAGGAGGGACTCTATCCCTTCATCCAAGTCACTGATGAATAAGTTAAACAATAGTGGACCCAGTTTTGACCCTTGGGGAACATCACTATTTACAGGTCTCCAAATAGACTCTGTGCCACCCATCACAACCCCCTGAGCTCTGTCATTCAGTCAGTTTTCAATCCACTTCACCATTCACTCGTCCAGCCTGCACTTCCTGAGCTTGCCTATGAGGATGGCATGGGAGATACTGTCAAAAGCCTTGCTGAAAGTCCAAGTAGACAGCATCCTCTGCTCTTCCCTCATCTATCCAGCCAGTTGCCCCATTATAGAAGGCTGTCAGGTTGGTTAAGCATGATTCCTCCTTGGTGAATCCATGTGACTACCCCTGATCACAGTCAGCGTTAGCTAATCAGGGTGTCACCAGAGACCCTCATAGCATTAGCTGACTGTATCTCATAATTCCATTGAGCTAACTATAATGCATAGTCATTTTGATTGTAAGTCAGTGGGAAAGAAAAGGAGTGCATTTATCTCTGTGGAGAAAAAAGAAGTATTACCCTAGCTTAGTATTTCGTCTTCAGCTACGCTTATTGTCTGGCACCAGTAAGTTTGGAATATTAATGAGATAAAGACCAACATCTTTAATTCAGGGAAAGCAACAGGTAGTATGTAAGCAAGGGCTCTCAGAATAGTCAAATTGACACTGAAAGCATTAAAAGAATTCTTACCCTGATTCTTTTATATGTAGGTACCAACAGTAGTCAAGTTGTTGAATCTGAATTACTCAAATGTTACTAATGGCATCCTACATTTCCTTTAAATAGTAGAATTTTGCATTTTGTGGTTCTCACTTCTTCAATATGGATCTCTATTTACTTTCACCACAAATTTTGAATATATAATTTTCATCTGTAGACATTTTTGTTCTGACTCAAACCTTCAAAGATTCATATCACTGCATATGATTTGCATGGAGTTTAGTCTTCTAATTCTTCCCTGATGGAAGTGAGGAATAATTTTATATTCTGTGAATGTCTGCAAAAACAGGCTTATGTAAGTCTGAATTCAAACTGCATCAGGGCCTACAGAATAGCAAATTGAGACTTACGCACATCCTGGTTTCAGCCTAATGCAGGATCCAACCTTGTGCGTGTACTCACTCATGGGTATTTGGAAGTGCTCCCAGGTCCCAGTTTACATGTGGCCTTGTCAATCTTCATTAAGAAAGCATTCTTAGGAAATACCTTGTTACTACTTTATACCAGAATTTTAGATTTTCATATTTTTATGTTTAGATTTGTTTAGAAAACACTATGGTAATTTCAACGTCTCTTGGTACTAAGATACAACCTGAGGCTGTTTGCTATTCCTCTTGTTAGTATTCTTGTCTTGTTGGGGCACGCAGTGATCCAGACACCTAAAGACAGATTAAATAACCTGTAAGAGCAGCTAAATATAGAGAAATTGGATACATAGAGCCTAAGATAAGTTCCTATGTTTAAAACTTCAATTGTGTTTTTCAGATCAGCCCCTGATTCTCACAAACTGCGTATCAGTGAACAACTCCATCAAGACTGTGAATGTAATTAGCAGTAAATACCATTCCTGATAAAAATTCTTTCAACTGTTACATGTTTAGCTAAAAAAAAAAAAAGGAATTATTTTTCACATAAGAGGTGTTGCACTTAGGAAGCACGTGCCTATAGTTCTTTATAAGTGGCTTTTGCGTGTACATAGTGAATATACTGATGCATTTTTATGGCCTGGGTCAGGTAGTCCTGAAATAAAATGTGGCAGGTGTGTATAACCAGAAGAATGAGAAGGAAAAAAAAAGACCACATTAAAGTGTCTGAATTTGTTAAAGAACGGGATTTTCCTCATTTCCTCTTGCTAAATTTACCTTTTAAGATGTGCCATTAAGATGTGAAGAGCCCCTTGGAATGGTCACCTGATTGTGCTGACTTACATACAGTGAGAGCACTGAATGGAGGATTTAGCCCACTGGATTTATGCATCTAATTCACACCTGAATTTTAGGCTATCAAGACAGTTTTCGTAAGTGCCCTCATGCCATTCATTATTGGTTTAGAGGACAAGGATCCTGGAAGGCTTTTACATAAAGCTCATGTCTTACCAAAAGATCTCCTTGGAAGAATTCCTGCTTTTTCTGTATCTGTTTTAGAAGCAGGCACAGATACAGGAGATTTGTGTCATTGTGTATCTATTATTTGAGTGGGTTGCCTTCAGGTAAGGGATTGTTTCTCCTGTGCTTGCCATCCACCCAGCTCAGATGGATCTTTTCGCAGTGGTTTGGAGCAGCACTACAATGTAAATACTCGATCCTTGTACCTCTGATGGCTTTGAAAGTCAGGATGAGAACCTTATCTGGCTGGGGTAGCCATCTCCTTTGCATTGTGTTGGGTTTTTTTGCTCTAGGTACCAGTAAGCAGTGTTGTCAAGTGCAAGGGCTGCGTTTGGTGATGCTCACAGGAAGACATCTGAAGATAAACACTTCTTGCATTACTTTGTTCAGAGGATAAGTTCTTGTATTTCATGTTATCAAAAGCTTTGTGGCTTTAGTACGGCGGTGGGTTTTAATAGCTGTAGGACTGGATGCAAATTGCATCCAGGCTGTTCCTGCACTTTCTCCACCTCCTTATGTGACACCCATTTAGGAAGCCTCAATATTAACCATTACCTGCTCATCCTGCTAAATAAAAGCAATTGGTACTCTTCTCTTCCAGTATATCTGTTTTCTGGAAGGGTGACTGGATTTTGTTAGTACTTTTGACAGTAAACCTAAGAGAATCATACCACTTTAAAAAAACCCAAAACATTAATACTAAACATCTCTCTACAGTCTTAGAGTTTTAAAATCAAGTTCTGGAACACAGCTTTTTCTTTCTTTGGTTTGTATAAAGTTTCATTACAAGTTCTTCTTTTATGTTTTGTATTGTTATTAAAACAAGTTTCTTGGCTGAAAAATCATTTATTCCGGGTATCAAATGTTTCATTTTGGTGAACAATAGTGAAGTTTCTTTCAACATGAGGTATAATGGAGATAACATTGCCAAGAGAAGTTAAATTATTACTTCCACATTATAAATCTGAATCACAGAGGTTTCCTGGGTACATTTTTTTTCACTGCAAGCTTGACTTGTAACAGAAAAATTAGCAGTTTTCGGGAAGTATGCATCTAATAAAAGGCACCTTTATGACTCGTCATTGCTGTACACACACATTTGCTTCTAGCAACTGTAACATATATTTGCACTTGCTAATTTTAAAAAAAAAAAGAAACAAAGAATATTCTAAGTCCATGAAAACAAGAAAACTTTTAAGTGCCCTTAAAATAATGTGAATATTACAGGATCCATTCAAAAACTTTTTCAGTCATGGGGAGATTTTGTTCTCTTCAATGTTTCTCAAGAACATACTCTGTTAATCTGTTTTGACTGATTAATATCAGATTCAGAGCCTTTTCATAATTTATTTTCATAGAAACAGATGTTATCGTTTGTGGTGGAATGGAGACATATTCTGGGTATTATGTAACCTCCTTTGGCATTGACTTACATATTTTTCCTTCATTTTGCCACTACACTGTAGTTGTACCCAAATGGTTCTCAACGCACTTCCATAGATACTTAGCATGTTCAGACTTTGTGTAATACATGCCTTGGTCTCGCAGATAGCTCTTGTTTTTAAACTCTGAGATCTGCTACACCTATAGTTTTCAAATCATAATTAGTACTGGTACAGCAGCTTTGTCCCCATATTTCAGTGCTACCCAGCAGCTCTGCTTTTGTAGCCTGTGATGAGTTAGACAAAATCTCTGCTTGCTGCCGAAGTGTTTGATAGACTGCTGTGGGCTCAGTCAGCGTGAACCCCCTCCACATTTGCAGGAGTGTCAGGTGAGAGGTGAAGGATTGAAGGTGAGGCTGCAGCCCAGGCAAGAGAAATAACAGACAATCTGGGAAAACTCGATGACTGTTAAGGACATGTTGAGAAACAACTAGATGCTGAATCCTCCCTAAAGATAGTCTGGCCTGACGTGACACTCCTGTGCTTGTGTTATGGTTTGAGATTCTCCTTCAGGAGTTGCTGCTCTGCTTGGGCCCTTCCAATAAACCTCGAGTTTTTTTTAGTTATCTTGTTCCTAACCAGGGGGCTTGTCACAGTGTTTGTAGCCATCTGATTTGAACATTTCAACTCACTGGTAGCAGATACATTCTTTTGTGCTATCCCACTCTGTTTCTGCCTCTTGAGATGGAAAAGAAGGACCTTGCTGACACCAAGAACAGCTCTGCCTTGTACATACACAACAACTCTTTGACCTGTCTTTTGTGGAGGGCTTTTCCTCTTCTACAGACTTAATTGCTTGTGGTGTTTCTTGTAAAGCCTACTGGTTCAATGACCAACCTCAGTGGGCAGGGAAGGCGAAGGAATCTGATTTCTTTTGAAGTGAAGGTGATTGTTACTTCAAAAGCAGGTCAGCGGATGGGCCTGGACTGGGAAACAACTTTTCATTTGAATGTTTTCAGAGGCTTAAAAACCTCTGGATCACAGCCACAACCTTTGTGGGGAGTGGTATATGCTGTGTAAGACACACTGAACAGGCTGAACACCCCAAAAGGTACAAGAGAACATCCTCTTTTGACAGATGTATTTTACAAGCCCTGCTGAGATTAATACGGGAGCCTGTGCTGGGACTGAGCTAGGACAATGTTACATAGGACAGATGCCCTAAAAACCCACTGGAACTGGAGGATCAAATCTGCATCAGCCATTCCCACTCATTAGCTGTATTTTTTGAAGGTGGAGAAGTATAGGAAGTAAGAAATGGTTACCTGGTAGTCCCATCTTCTTGATTTAACATGTAAAATTCTACTATGCAGGCCATCCACAAGTGGAGAAGATTACAGCTGCGTGGCCCTCGCATTTCCTTTACCAAGTTGTTTGTGATATTTTGGCCAGACTTAAAAAAAAAAAAAAAAAAAAGAAAAAATGAGAAGAGGGAAGGTTCCTCTTATATTGTATATGTGGGGTTTTTATCTCCCTTGGAGAAATTTTGAATAATTCTGTATCATACCAAAACAGTTCAAAGCTATTCAAAAGAAAGAAACAATTTTTTTTGTAATGTTTAAGTAGAGACTGTTTGAAATCTTCAGCCTTTTGCAGCTACAAACTGAGGTCTACATGGCTAGAAAAGCAAAATTATGGACATGATCTTTATCACCTCATCCTGCAAAGTAGACCAGAAGAAGCATGGTTAATGGGGGGGGGGGGGGAGGCGGTTTA
>JANRGW010010952.1:5321-17454 GCA_024733675.1 Psilopsiagon aymara | reverse complement strand
ATGAGGAAGAAATTCTTTACTGTGAGGGTGGTGAGGCACTGGAATGGGTTGCCCAGGGAAGTTGTGAATGATCCATCACTGGTGGTGTTCAAGGCCGGGTTGAACAGAGCCTTGGGTGATATGATTTAGTGGGAGGTGTCCCTGCCCATGTCAGGGGGGTTGGAACTGGATGATCTTAAGGTCCTTTCCAACCTAAACCATTCTATGATTTGATGAAATAAGTGCAGAACAAATTGTGACTTTTTAGAAAATTCTAACACTAGTTATACCGTACTAACAGTATGAGAAATGCTACACATCTTGCAGCGGGTTGATGTTTTTTGTTTGGTTTTAGTTATTCTGATCGCTTCATGTTTTGTTCTCAAGGATATCTCTTTGCTGTAATATATGTGACAGAGGATAAAAATGAGTTTTAGGATATTGTGTGATGAAGTCAGCTGAGGAGGTAGGAAGAAAATATTCAGGGATGCTTCAATCTCTGTATCAGTGAGGAACCAAACTGGTGAATCCTGTAACGGGTTTTGAGTTGTGACTTCATCAACTACTCTACACTTCCGTTTTTCCAGCTGTGAGGAGAATACAACTTTCTTGTGTCAAGAACTTGAGGCTGCTCACAGTGACTGCTGTTGGAAAAGAGTCTCACCTGCCGTAAAAGAATGGCAGCAGGTATTACTCCAAGTTCTAGTGCCAGCTCACTCAGTCCTGTGTGGTTCTCATCAGATTCTTCTAGTTATTAAAGATCTGGCTGGGATTCTTTGGCATTCTCCAGCTCCTTCTATAAAATGGTGCCTGATGAAGTGATTTCCAGCACTGCCTAAAAGGTGTTCATAGAGGGTCAGTTGTATCAGCTTTTTTATTGTTTGATGAGTTCTTGAAAGAGAAGCCCGCACAGAAGATTCTCAAGGTGATAACGCTGTGGATGCCAGACTATGGAAGCCAAGGATTTTTAAGTTTGGAGATGTTTGGTTCAGCATTCCTTAGGCACCCTTGGTGCTGGGTGATTGTGTCTTTGTGTCCAACCTCTAAGACTGTGCTTAGAAGAACAGGATCACCCCAGCAGAACGCTGGGAGCTGTTTTTCACATTGTAACAAGGTATTTGCCTTCTGAAGTATCTGAGTTCAGAAGTTGCTGTGTTCAGTATCACAGGCAGTTAAGCTTTGTCTTACCCGGGGCCAAGATGCAACTCTTCTATATACTGGGGAAGTACCTAAGTGGACTCCCTTCCCCACCTTGGCTCACACAGGACAGTACAGTGATGATCTAGAGCAGCATATACTCTCTAGGTGCTACGCAGTCCCAGGCTTTGTCCAATTCTGCGGAGATGCTGCAGGGAAAGCAGACTGTCCAGCAGCAACCTGGATGTTGACGACACGGGGTAATGGGGAGCTAAACTCTCCTTTAACTATCAAGGTGAATCCATGCTTTTGGCCAGAACTGTAGTCTGGTTTGTCTTACGTAGTGGTTGTTTTCCCAGAGCTGGGACTCTACAGGGTTGCCTGTCACTTGAAGAAGTTTGTTCTTATGTGTGTGAATACCTGATGGGGGTGACCAAAAAAACCAGAGCCAGAGTCTTCTCTGTGGTACCAAGGGGAAGGACTAAAGACAATGAACATGAACTATGATAAAGTCCCTTTAAACATAAGACAGAATTTCTTTACAATGAGAGTGATCAATAGAATAGGATTTCCACAACCTAGAGAGACTGTGGAGATATCTCCTTAGAGGTACTAAAACCCTGACTTAACACAGTCCTGGGCATTGTCATCTACCAGATTGTGCTTTGGGTGGAGGGGATTGGAATAGATGATCTCCAGAGATGCTTCCCAACCTCAGCTGTTCTATGATCCTTTTTATTCTTTTTCATCTTTTATCCAAGTAGCAAGCAACAGGACAAGAGATAACAGCCTCAGACTGTGCCAAAGCAGGTTTAGATTGGATGTTGGGAAAATTTCTTCACAGAGGGGGTAATCAGGCATTGAACAGGCTGCCCAGGGAAGTGATGGAATCACCCTCCCTGGAAGTGTTCAAAAACCATGTAGATAAGGCCCCTAATAACAACCAAATCGGTTCTGTGATTCTCTAAGTGTGAGTCAGAATTTGGCCCATGGTTTGCATAGATACTTGATGGTTTATGCCAGCCTTTCAGACCAGTTCCATTCCCTGGTTTTCAAACATCTAGTTCCTGTTTGGAAATTTCACCCTGAAAGATCCTCTGTCTTCTTGCTATAACTGCCTTATCTCCCTGCCTTTGTTATCTGATTAAAGGGTTGAAAGCTATTGCTTTGTTGCGATATACATTGTGAACTGGCTTTATTTGAGACTAAGAGATATGAAAGTTACTTACGTTTTCATTCAGTCATTCAGGTTTTTGGAAAACTAATGGCTTTTCTCTGAAATCTACTTTCAGTAGCTCTTAGAACCCATTTACACTAACCAGTAGTCATACACTTCACATACCTACTTCAGATGCACAATATTTCATGGACTAAAAATAAAAGCAAGCCAAAGGGAAAAAAAATACTGTGAGAAGAACTGAGTATCTGGAATATATTCCAGCCTTATACAAAGATGAATGCTGAAAGATACTGTCCAGATTAATGATCAGTAGCTGGTTGCACAGAGTGTGAAGAGAACCATTAGGGACCTGAGAGATGCTTCACCACAAATCTGTAGGAGCCCAGACAGCATTCTAGAAGAGATATCACAAGGTTTATGTCCTGGTTTTATACAGTTCCCTAAGCATTTGATGTTAACCATTGCTGCAAACAGAATAGGGGCTCAGCTTTAATGGTTGTCCTTAATATTCATTGTTCTTGAAGTACGTACCTGTGCAAAATTTCCTGCAGGTTGGCCTGTGTCTGTAACTGTGCTGCTTCTTTGTGTCTCAGCCAAAACTACGTCTTCTGCCAAATGCCTTCAGAAAAGTTCTGAGCTGCAATATCATTTCTAATTGCCTGCTTCTGGGCTGTGTATGTCCATCTTCAGGTATCTGTCTGCTTTCAAGAGGCCACAGCACCACCATAAAATTCTAACATTCCTGTCCTTTAATTATGGAATACACAAGCATCTCCTGCAGTCTGTGCCTCCCTCTCGGAGCTCTTCAGGTCAGGAGTACTGAGGCGGTGACAGCCTGGCTTGTTTGCCGTAATAACAGCAGGCTGGTGCGATCGTCCAAAGGCAGCACGGGGCTGTTTGCTTCATAATCCTGGGGATTTCTAAGCGGCGTGTGCCTCCTGGAAAACCCTCACTTGGCCGCTTGATGGCACTCTTCAATACTTAGTTGGCTGCAAATGCTCTCAAGTATGTCATATTTATGTAGAACCGGGATAGAGAAAACAGAGCCTCAGATATTAAATAACGAAACGCGATCAAGATTGTATCTTAAGTCGACCAAAACAAGAAAAGCAGGAGTTGTGCCGATGGCTGCCAGCTGTGTAACGGGAGGATTAGCGTTTGTCCAGCTTTCCAGACGAGTGCTCTGCCTCTTCCTTGATGTTGGAGCCAAGAAGTGTCCTCCAGTCCCTTGTTTCTGAGGAGCTATGGGAGCAAGTTACATGAGGTTTTAAGTCTGTCTAGCTGAGAGTCAAAGCATAAATGCATTCCTGAACACTAGAGTGCTACTTCTGACCTGATTGATAAATGGGACTTTTGTAGTCCTTATTAGTGACCATTTTGCTCCCTCATCTGTGGTGTGTATTCACAGAAGTGCTGTGAGAAGTATGGAGAAGAAATGACTAAGATCACAGTAGCTAATCTTGGCCCTGCAGGGTGTGGAATACAATCTCCCTGTTGATAATATTGCACCTTTATTGTACCAGATAAATATATGGACTGTCCGTTTCATCTGAGTATCTTCAGAATATAAGTTATCATTCATAACATATGGGCAGTTGCACAGTTACTATTTACGTTCTAAAACCAAGCCCCTATGAATATCTTATTTAAAAAAGAAAATGAAGGAGAAGTGTAATGCCTGATACACCTATCAGTCAAAACCTTGTCTGATCAGTGTAAGAAAACTGTTTTAACCTACAGCATTGTAAACTCAGCTCAGCTGCATATTCCTTCTCTTTTTGCAGTGCTCACCTGCTCTTCTTTATGTGAACCAGTGGAGAGCTGAGTTGCAAGCCAGATCTTCCTCCTGCTTTCAGGGAGGCACTGCATCTTTTCACCTCCTCCTCTCCTCTCCTCATCTGTTCTGAGCCTCTGCTCTCACATGCCCTAACAAAGAGCGCATCGCTCCAAGCATTTCCTAAATCTTTTGGTTTTGTTGGCCTGGTTAACTGTAGTCTTTCTTGTATTACTTTGCCGGACTGTATTTTAGAGTAAGATGCAAACATACATAACAGCCTGTTTTCTTAAAGGCTGTTTGTACCAATCCGTTCCTGTTTCTGAGGGTGTGTCTTGCCTCTGACATGTGCAGGCACATAGCAGTTATTAGGGCTGTGACATGGCCTCAGGATGTATATAAATTACAGCTTGCCATGTCGGCTGTTAATTTTGACTTTTATAAAGTGTCCAAATGATTTAGAAATTCTGAGGTTTTTTTAGCCTCTCCTTTCCAAACTGCAGGTTCTGTGCTTCCTAAGCAGAGCCCCAGCTAATAATACTAACTTGATCAAGATTATCGGATGCTGTAGAGGAACTCTTCATCAGGAACTGGAGGGATAGGACAAGGGGGAATGGCTTTAAGCTGAAACAGGAGAAGTTCAAGTTAGGTGTAAGGCAGCTTTTTACTGTGAGGGTGGTGAGGCACTGGAACAGGTTGCAGAAAGTAGAGGTAAATGCTCCATCCCTGACAGTGTTCAAGGCCAGGTTGGACAGAGCCTTGGGCAACGTGGTCTAGTGTGAGGTATCTCTACCCATGGTGGGGAGTTGGAACTGGATGATCTTAAAGTCCTTTCCAACCCAAACCATTCTGTGGTTCTACAATTCTATGAATTAGCCCAACATCTTGTGAAAGTTATCAGACAGAATGATAAATTTGACATTAAAGCATCTGTATCAGCATAAATTAAAATTATTTACAATATGTCTGCAGTGCATTGATGGGCCTGCTCAGAGCCTGCAGATCTTGGGGTGTCAACACTGCTAACCGGAGGGTATGTATTTCCCTGGGTAGGAGGGAAGTGCCCATGCTCACTGAGTTTGTCCCAGCACATGGTCTCAACTTCCACTGACAAATGCATAAATGTCATGTAAGATAGTGCCTCAGAGGGAGTGCTGTCAGGATCCATGGTGGCCCTGGACCAAGGCATTGTCCTCATTGGTACTCTGGATGGAAATACAAACACACAGCAGATGAAACATGTGACTGATGAAAAGGCAGGTGGAGTTGTAAATCATGCTGGGAGCAGGGCTGTCATAC
Source organism: Psilopsiagon aymara (assembly GCA_024733675.1). Taxonomy (NCBI): domain Eukaryota; kingdom Metazoa; phylum Chordata; class Aves; order Psittaciformes; family Psittacidae; genus Psilopsiagon; species Psilopsiagon aymara. Next base: position 12,085 of record JANRGW010010952.1, on the reverse strand, counting down.
AGTGATTAATCTTACGGTAAGCTGAAATTACTCAAACTGAATGCATTCTAATGCAGCCAAATTTAGCATTCTACCTCTCTAAACAAGGAGGAGTGCTGTGTTCTGGAAGGCAGCAACTCTAAAAAAAAAATGGAATAAAGAAAGACTTGTGCATAAGCGATAAATTTGAGTTCCCAGTGTGGTATCTTGGCAAGGAGGGTGAACATGATCCTGGAGTGCAAGCAGGGAGTCCTGAGCAGCAGCAGAGATATGATTTAGGCGTCAGTGAGACTGATACTGGAATATTGTGTTTGATTCTAGAGCCAACATTTTTCGAGGCATGCCGAAAACCTGTAGATAGTTCAGTAAAGAGCCCCAAGCTGATTTGAGAGGATGTCTGAAAGGTGGAGACTGGACAATATCTAGTTGAAATTTGGCCTGCAAGTAGATTTTATGTGACCCTACACAAGTTCTAGCCATGTGATGTCCTCCACGTATCTGTGGAAAGTTTCCTAATGTTCTACTCTTCACATCTGTAGAGAAGCAGCCTTCTCTTTGCACCTGTGAAAGCAGTGCCTTTGACTGGTGTGGCAAAGCTTGTGTTGGCTCCCAGCTTTTTGCTGAGCAAGCCTCCCTATGCAGTGCTGCTGAAAACTAATGGAGTTTTTGAGTTCAGGCTGTGAAGGTTATCAGAAGTATGCTGAAAGTAGTGTTCAGTTTTAAAGTATATTAATGAAGAGAAAACACCAGATAAGAAAGGTCTCCTTCTTCCAATCAAGATAGGCATAAAAAGAATTAACTGTGGGAAGTCAGGTAAGTCAAATACGGAATTAGGTGCAGCTTTTTAATCACTCCGATTAAACACTGAAACAAACTGCAAAATGAAACAGTGGCCTCTCTGTCTTTTGAGATCTTCAAATGAAGTATGCATATCCTAGCCAAAACCAAGTTATCAGGCTCAAAACAGGATATACCAGTAATATTTGTGAGCTGTGAAGCGGAGAAGGCAAGGCTTTCTGGCCTTGAGCTATGAAGTAATGAATTCTCAAAACATTTTCTTTTCTGGAAAGGGACTCTTTTGAAAGTTCACTGTTAGTCTTTTCCCTGCCCACATCATGGTTCACAGTCATATCCATAGTGATCATGGCTTGTATCAATATAGCAGTAAACTCAAGTACTTCTGGGCATTTTAAGGAATAGGAGCAGAATGGGTGTCAGTGATCCCAGTTTAAATTTCCTAGGGATCCTGGAATGGGGCCTCCGTGAGCAGAACCCAGTGAAGTCCCAGTTCTGCTTGCTGTTTCAGCTTGCTGTAGTGCCTTTGGCTCTCCATTCCTTCCATTGCTCTTTGTCGTTCCCTTGGCTGTAAAAAGGAGTGCTGTGTGTGCAGGCACTCTGACGTGCTATAAAAGTTCCAGTTACTATTGTTACTCCTCAAGAGCCTTTGCAAACACATTCAGCACATGCCCAAATTCTCTGAGCTCCCTGGAAAGATTTGTTCTTCCCTGATTTTTCCGAACTATTGGCATACAGTTAAGCTCGAAGTGCCAGCTGTTTCCTTTCTTACAGCACATCCATACTGCGACTGCAGCAAAGTGTGGAGTTGGCAGAGCTACTTAAATAAGCCAGGATAGAATCTTGCTGAAGCAGTGCAACCTCAGCCAGCATGTTTCATAGTGGGTTAGATTAGCCTGTGCTTGGTGCCATGCTGCACAGCTTTTGTTCACTGACAAAGAAAAAAGCATTGAGAATTCATTAGTTTGTGGCTCGTTCAGTTATCTGTCTAACCAGATTCTTAGGTTGGGCTCAGGGTCATGTAGACCTGGATAATAATAACAATTTCCTTGAGGAAATATGCTGGCCTACAAATAACCTTTCTTTTTTTTCCCTGCCCTCTGCATTTTATATATCTGAAATGCAAGTAAACAGCTTGAGCTTCGGGTACCAAAATTTTTGCTTTTGAAATTGATCTCTTTGCCCAAGAGGAGATCACTTAACTGAGTATATAGCACAGCCAGCCCCTTCCTTTGCTTCCGTACAAATCCAAGCCTAAAGGATGGAGCCCCAGCCAGCAAGCTTTCAAAGTGTGGGCATAACTAGAAAGGAGAGTAGATGGGCTTGTGCAGCTGTGATGCTCAGAAACAAGCAGCTGTTCACAGCCGTGCTTCTCCATCTCACTGCTTTTTTCAGATGAGTTCTCAGAGGAGAAAGAACATATTTTAAGCAGCCATGGTTCCTTTTAGCATGGGTGATTTCTTGGCCCAAGCCATATCAGCAGGATGGCTGGTGAACTCGATGTATAATGTGTCACAGGGTCTAAGACATAAGGGTGAAGTTTTGGGAGTTTAAAATCCTCTGAAGAGTTTAAATTTGCCAGTTTATTGCACAAGAAACTGTAGCACTGGCTTTTTGTATAGTAAAAAGATCTTCTTTTAGTGGTGGCCATGGAGATTTACTGTGTGAATGCGGTATTTATCCCAAGCATTGTAGCTTCAACTTGAGGATACTGTTCCATTGAGCATGCTGGTTCAGCCCCTAATCATTTTTGAGGAAATGGAGGAAAGCCTCATGGTCCATCATCAACATATTTTGATCTAATCTTGAGTATTTGCTGATTCTTTTAAGTTCAGCTAAGGAATAATAGAAATGAAAAATCTGTTAAAACAGACGTATCAGAATGAAAGATTTAGATGCTTTTTCAGATTTTTGTTTTGCAGGAACTATTTGGTGGTAACACAGTCATATTCTGAGGGACTGTGTTACCACTAAATCACTATTCGTCTGAAAATAAGTTTGGGGGTTTGGATTGAATCTCTCCAGCCTTAAATACAAATGCAAATGAATAGTTTGGATAGCGGTAATGGTTGGTTTGAAACCTATTTCTGATTGCATGTGATGCTGACAGGCTCAGTTCTCCAGGTTGAGACCAGTAAATATGCTATCTACATCTTTCATCAGGAAAACCTCTCTCCCCACATATACTTATCATGTGTCAGGGTCTGAAATCTAACCTTTGTTCAGGTGAGCACTGAGGATCATCATGACAAGGCACTTTTCCTAATTACAGCAGGAGTCTGTTCACATCCTCTTCTTGCTGTGCTGCCTTGTGTCGTCCTGTAGATTAGAAGAATAACTCCTGCTGGCACTGATAGTCAGATTAATTGTCTAGTATCTTTAGTCTCCAGCCCATGTACCAGTGTGCACTTTGTGGGCCTGCATGAGGTAGAAGCTCTCTGCTTTTTCAGTGCATGCTGGTGCGTCCATGGAGTTCAGAGCAGTTGTCTCCCATCTGAAGCTGCTGGTTTCAACTCCAGCAGTGGTGTAGCTATTACCAGCTCTTGGGTCTGCACCCTCTGCTTTGCTGTGTGCCCTGTGGTCTTCTAACATCAGTTCAGTGAGCTACCTGCATCCTGACAGACCAGCTACACAGGATTTGGGGCACACTGCAGTGCTCTGCTAGTTTTTAATGAAACACCTGTTTCTTGGAAAGTCCATGCATCAAAGCTATGCAACAATATGTTGTTGTGGGTAGGTGCTGTCCCTGCTATTCCTGGAATGCTGAATATCACTAATGAAATAATTCCACTCTTTTTTCATTCATTAAAGAACATCTTGGTATATATCAGTTAGTACTTTGGGTGTGAATTCACCCTTTACTGAAATGGATTTATATTCCTGCTCTTAAAAGGTTATTGGTTTACTGATATTTATGTGCCGTGCTTCAGTGTTAGTTGTGGATTATTCCCACTGCTTTGCCTTCCATCAGAAATCAGCCTTCCTTTAGCAATCATATTATCCAGATTTATGTGCGGTATTCACACATCTGTGATTTAACTCACATCTGCAATTTTTCTTATCATAGAGGAGACAATAAGTAGGATTCAGATCCTGGATGAACATGGGTTTAGCAGTTAGTAGAGAGCTGGCCATTACAGTCAGTGGAGCCCAGAGAAGAAATCAGTGGACCCAATATAGTTATCTTCTTCAAGGATCTTAGACTGAGCACTCAGACAGCCACACGTAGACCTGCATATGAGTGTCTTAATCTGCAGACTAAATCCCGTGTTTCACTCTGCCAGAGCTTCTTCCCAAGAATTTGCATTTCCCCTGCCTGGTTAATGTCCAAGTGGACTTTCTAAAGCTGCTGAATTGTTTTACCCAGTAAAGGCCTGCTCCATTGTCTCTAATTGAGGAATGTGGTTGGCCTATGTTACTGCAAGATCAGTGGAGAGAAAACCACCTCCAAAGCCCAATTCAGATCTTTGGTGGCTGAATCAACCTCAGAAGGGGTGTCTTCTCTGCTGTCTGTGTAGGGAGCATGGGGAACAGCTGTCTGAGGCTCCTCAGCACAGTGCCAACAGGTACAAAAATGAGTATGCACCAGAGACCTTTTGGAAATATGCCTGGCTGGTCAGCACACTCCAGGAGAAATAAGAGCATGAAATAGGTTGAATTCAAAGGCTGTCTTACTAATTTGACTTCATTCTGCTGTGAGTCATGCCTGGTAGGTCATTTTCACAGCCCTCCCAAGTGTTTTTGCTGCTGAGAAGTAGATTCATTCTTATCATGGCTGAAGCTCAACTTCATACAAGATCAGTGACATTACTTGGCTAGGGAAAAAAACAGTTCTGTGAATTGAAAGGACAATTTATTATACTTCCTGGTGGAGAAAGCATAATCACTTCCTTTTCAGACAGAATTCTAGGAATAAGCTTTCCCCACGTTAAAAATGTTATTTGCATTCTACTATGTTTAAAGTAATGCCAGCACTGAAATCATACCTTTCTGCAAAATAAGGAAGCCATTCCCCCTGCTTGGCTCAAATGTACAGAGACCTGTGAAAATAGAGTATTTCTGCAATCCAAATGCAAACCAGCAGTAGTAGTTTTGTTGATGTGTGTTTATTTACTGGTTCTTTGAATGTCCTCTATATGGCCCTGATATATTTGAGGCAAGCAAAGTGTGTACCTGCATGCTGATTTGGGATCAACTTGCTGCCAAGGAGAGGTGTCTGAAGTTGGCGTTATCACTGGAGTACACATTTACCAAGTCCTTATCCTGCAGGCTGGTCAAAATGTTAAGAAAGGTGGGAAGCACTTTTAAAAGAAAATTACTGTTCTGGAAATAGGCTGTATAGTGGATACTTGGAGCACAGGCAGCAGAAAATTTGCTTGCTGTATACTGTGTGCTGGAGGGCATTTAACAGTAAGAAAAAGCACGTGGAAGGATAGCTAGGGTGCTGTCAGAAAGCATTGTTTTTGTAGATTAGGAAAGCTCCTTCTTTGCTTCTGGAGAACTTATTTTCATCAACAATATAGAAAAACATCAACAGCTTTTTTTTCCTTTTAAAAGAAATTGGAAATTGTTTTTTGGATGAGAAAAATAAAAAAAAAGAAAACCCAAAACCAAAAATCCAAACCCCTCTTGGCAATAACACATCGTGATAAAAATAAGAAAGCACAAAAGAAAGATGGCCCAGTTCAGAATAGGGAGAGCTAATTTCAGGCAGTGCAAAGGAAAGGTTAAAGTAAATAGAAAAGAAAATTGAAAGTTTTGGCAAAAAGAGGGAGCTTCTGTGCCAAGCAAGGAGGAGATGTTGGACATAATCAGAAAATAAAGCTGTAGTGGCTTGTGCATTTTACAGTTATGTGTAATGCTTTACAGATACTTCAATGAAATGGTTTTCTTTGAAGAAGCAGTGTAATATCAAATATTGCCGATATAGAAATTGACATGCCACTGTCCTTGGTTCAGCCTACATGTCTGCAATGTTAGTGAAATCCTAGCCCAAAGAAAGAAGTGGCCACAAGATTCTTTTTAACTGCACATTTTCTCCAAGGCTTCTCAAGTTTCTTTCCTAGAAAAAGACTGCCAGAACAGTAGTTTTTCTGCATGAGCACATTGTCCCTTTGTCCTGAGGATGGCATATCAGTGGAGGACAGAATGTTCAGATGTAGGCACACCAGCAAGACTATTTGGTCCTGTGACAGATGTCCTTCCCACATGTCTTTGCATTCAGATGGGTGTTAGGCATAGGTAAACGCTTTCAAATTGTGGAGAATCTTGATTCTATCTACTGATCTACTGATCTAACCACAAAGTTCCTCCTTGTTTAGATGAATTAATGAAACAGAGCCATGGGATGCTCCTGCTCTACACTATGAAGAACCCCTCCTTCCCAGAGTATATCTTCAGCAGTGAGAGTGGCGTCATGTGCCTGGACTTCCATAATGACTACCCCTACCTCATGGCAGTGGGCTTCTATGACGGCAATGTAGCCATCTACAACCTGAAGGCAGCCCTGCAGCCCAGCTACAAGAGTTGTGCAAAGTCAGGAAAGCACACAGAGCCTGTATGGCAGGTAAGGGTGCTTTTCCTATCATTTAAGTGGGCTTTTAATTGGGCTGAGTTTGGGCACAGTAGGAAAAGTGCCGAATGGAGAAAAGTGTTGGTTTACCACATGCATTATCTATTGATAGTCATGGAATCATAGAATAGTTAGAGTTGGAAAGGACCTTAAGATCATCCAGTTCCAACCCCCCTGCCATAGGCAGGGACACCTCCCACTAAACCATAGCACCCAAGGCTCTGTCCAGCCTGGCCTTGAACACTGCCATCAATGGAGCATTCACAACTTCCCTGGACAACCCATTCCAGTGCCTCACCACCCTCACAGTAAAGAACTTCTTCCTTAGATCCAATCTAAACTTCCCCTATTTAAGTTTGAACCCATTACCCCTTGTCCTGTCACTACAGTCCCTAATGAAGAGTCCCTCCCCAGCATC
>JANRGW010010951.1:0-29485 GCA_024733675.1 Psilopsiagon aymara | reverse complement strand
ACCAAGCCAGTGCACCCCCACCACCCTTCCGGGTCTCTGCTCTCCGCTTCTGCATCCTGGGCATGACGTGCTATGGTATGGAATACTTCTTTGGTCAGTTTGGGTCAGATGTCCTGTCTCTGCTTCCTCCCAGCTCCCCCTCCTCCCTGGCAGAGCATGAGGCTCCAAAAGTCCTTGGCCAGACCATCACTAGGCCATAACTAAAAACATTGGTGTTATCAGCACTGTTCTCAGGCCATAAGTCAAAAACACAGCGCTGCACCAGCTACCGAGAAGGAGAAAAATGACTGCTACTGCTGAACCCATAACAAAATCCCACAAACATATTTTAAAAACTTAAAATAACCCTTAAAAACACCTTTCCTTTGATATAAAGAACTAAAAAAGAAACTATGGAAAACAAAGCCCAAGTGTACTGGTATACTACCTGCAATCAGTGTATTTAGCATTCTTTTTTATTCCATCTCCTTCTTCATACTCTTTACACTGTTCAGTTGGATACTATCACTTTGTCTTCATATGGCATGTGGGCAGTTACTGTTGCCTAAGTATTCATAAAATAATTTCATTGCTTAAATACATTAGCAAGCATATTGTATAAAACTCATCTTTTGATCTTGATCTTCATCTCTGTGTTAACCCCTGTCTTTTGCTTGTCCTTATAGGAAAAAACACTTCCAAAAAATTCAAGAAGATGTGAGACTGAAGGGATGCCTCCACAAAGGATACAAATCCATTTATGTAACTCAACTGCAGGGTTCAATTTTATGTTAAATTTAAATTCTATAATAAAGAATGCTAAATTCTTTACTTTTTTCACTTCCTGCTTCCATCAGTAATAAAAATCTATTTTTCATAACAAGTAATTACAAACAAAGCATATTCACAGAAAAGTAATTTTATCTACAGTGAAAAACACTGGTTACAAAAGAAAAAGCCAAACTAACACATCACATTTAGGGAAAAAGCAAATCAACCAAGGTCCTTGCATGATATTCCTATACTTAGGTTAGGACATTTTCATTAAGTTACATCAATTCCCTATGTTCTTATAACAGCAAAATCCAAATAACTAAATAACCAGATGTAGAGGACATTCCAGCACACATATGTAAAGAACAGACAAAAAATTCCTTTTGTCTGAAGTCCAGCTGATACCAGCCTGTCTCGGAGGATCAATTCAACATTGAAGGTTAGTGGACTACATCAGGCATTGGAGTTAGGTGACTGGAACACTTGGCCTTGGGTGCTGAGCCCAGAGAGCGCTCCGGCACTTAGTGCAGCTAATGGTGGAGCTCTAGCAGTAGAGTAAAATCAGCAAAAAAAAACCCATAAGATAGGCAGCTAATAGCAAAACCCATGGATAGCAGTAATGAAGCAAAAGCAGCAGGGGATGAGAACAAACAAAAGATGCTAAGACTGTAAAGAAACAGAAAAAAAAGTGGCAACAGGCAAGAGCAGTTTGAGACAAACCAACAAACCTAAACTTGAAGCACATTAGCAGCAACACAAAGCACAGGTGGCTTTCCACACTATAAAGACAGGCAGGAGCTAGCAACAGATTTCAAACACTTGGTTACAAAATGAAATTCATTAGGCAAATAGAAATTTTCTTTTGGAAGGAGACATTTTTACTTCAATTGCCTGTGATATGAATATTTGTCCACTTTTTCTCCTCCTTAGTAGCTGGTGTAGTGCTGTGTTTTTGACTTTTGGCCTGAGAACAGCACTGATAACACTGATGTTTTTAGTTGCTGCTCAAATGTTTAGTTTGACCAAGGACTTTCTGAGTCTCATGCTCTGCCAGGGAGGAGGGGAAGCCAGAAGGAAGCAGAAACAGGACACCTGACTCAAACTAGCCAAAGAGGTATTCCATACCACAGCACCTCATGCCCAGTATATAAACTAAGGGCAGTTTCCCAGAAGGGCTAGATCACTGTTCGGTTGGGTTTGGTATCAGTTGGCGGGTGGTGAGAGGTTATATTCTCTTCCTTTGTCATTTCCTTTATTGTTATTACTATTGGTGGTAGCAGTAGTGATTTGTGTTATACCTTAGTTACTGGACTGTTCTTATCTCAGCCCATGGGAGTTATATTCTTCCGATTCTTCTCCAATCCCTCTGGGAGTGGGTGAAGGAAGGGGGGGGGGAGGGGAGCTAACAAACTGTGTGGCTGATTTACAGTTGGGCTTTAACCATGACTCTTATTTGAATTATTTCCTGTGGTAGGAGAATTCAACTCCACCTGTTGAGTTCCTAACTGTCAGCTAAGAGATAGGTTACCATACCCATCAGGGTATTCCCATTCTCTCCATGGAGGCTATGAAATTATTAGAGGACAATGCTAAACTGGAGAATTCTGCAGTGCACTGGTCACCTTAGGTGGAAAAGGAACTTCAACTCCCCATGCCAAAACTGACATAAGAGCTGAAGATTTCCTTAGCATGGAAACTGGAACACTCAGGTGAATACAAACCATTAAACCTCACGCTCACATGTATTTTTCTCTCTGTCCCACTCAATCACGAATTATTTTCTGCCTAAAATAAACAAGACATGGTTAAGGAAACTTCCTTGTACACAAGAGAGATTCTGAGTCAGTTCAGACCTCAGGTAGTGTGGATGAATGCTTTAACTGTAGATCAAGTATATGCACAGAGAGACTTTTGCATCAGCAGCAGCCTTTCATTTCATGGTCTTAAATGCAAGAAACTATTGCTTTTTTAAAAATTGACCTCGACATACAGTATTCTTGAGACAAGTCAGTTAGGCAGAGACTGAGGAAAGGGTGTAGTGCTCTCTTTCTTTCCCATATCTTTCCATCTCCTCCGCAAGATACGGTAAAGGTAGCTATTCCATTCTGTACAAATGTAACTGCCAGGCTCAACCTCTCCTTGAAGCCATGAAGAGGGACAGCCAAAATAAAGCAGAGTTGGTGCTAATGCTGGCTTTCAACTTGAGACTTTTCATTTTCTCCCTCTGTATCTGAACAGATCAGTCAGCCTGATGGCCGAGACTTGAACAAGTATCTTGGATCTGGAAGACATTACTCCTATATGACCAAATTTGCCAATTACCTTACCTGTGAAATAAAATTTTAATTTTTTACAGAAATTCTATAAGGTTCTACCATCATTCGCAACTAGGTTCGATAAGGAGGTCTCTAATCAGTCAAGCTGCCTGAATGCAAAATTGATCACACAGCACAATTTCAGGTAGCACCTTAATCAGAATTTAGTTTCTTTCCTTGATTTTTTTCTGGACCTTAGGATAACAGGGATTGGTTTAAGATTCTGGGTTCTTTCACTGGGCACAATAGTATATTTGAGAACACAGAGCAAATATCACTTCTGCATATTCCAGCACCATCAGTGCCCAATGGGAATTCAGAGGGCATTGCCAGGCAGCCTGGTCCATGGTTCTCCTTTGAGGAAGAAGGATTAAAAAAAATCCCAGATTCTGCATCTAACCATGTTAGGTTGACACTGCAGAAGCTGCCCAGAGAAGCTGTGGCTGCCCCATCCCTGGCAGTGTTAAGGGCCAGGTAGGACAGCACTTGGAGCAACCAGATCTAGTGGAAGGTTCCCCTGCCTGTGGCAGTGGTGTTGGAACTGGATGAGCTTTGAGGTCCCTGCCAACCCAAACTAGTCTGTGATTCTGTTACTGTTACACCCAGATTCTTTCTGGGTGAGCTGCAGTAGTTCACTACGTAGGCTATGCACCCCGCAATTCTTCGAATGCTCATGAAATACACAGATTCCACTGCCTACTTCAAAAGAATACAACCCTATTAATAGTGGCTATTCTTTAACAAACTGCCAAAAATGTGTTTAAAGGGAATTTCACTGTGGCATCAGCTCTCTGTTAAAAAAAGGGGGGAGGGGGAAAAATGCTGTAAGTGCAGAAGTAAAACACTGTTATTATTCTGAAGCGGGAATGACATCCTTGTATTAACACAGTATGAAATCATGGTAGCAATTTTCATGCTGTATTATTTTGGTTTTGTCAGGTCACTGATTTTCAATTTCATCAATACTATATAAAACTAAGGAAGATAATAGAATAAAAAACATCCATTTGGAGTCCACTACTGAAGCAAGTGAATTCACAGAAGCAAGTATTGCTTCTGCGAATTTAAAACAACCAATCCTCCCACAGAAAATATGGGTTATTCTCACCCTGGAATAACATATATAAAATCAAATCAGAGGTTTCAGGAAAGGCAATTTACCAAAGTAAACCTGATACAATTCTGTTTGTTAGTATAGTTTTCAAGTTGATAATTACCTTCCTCTAACAAAGAAGAACAAAGTAACCAGAGAAGTACAAAGCAAAAAGCAACAGTGGCCTTTGTTTACACTCATCTGGACACATGGTTTTAGGCTTTTCCCAAACACTATTCATTTATAGTGAAATTACCACTTAAATCATCCCAGATTTAGCTTAATGATTATCATCTTTCAGCTGTCTCTCTGTGTTTTAAATGTATCATTTCAACTGATCTGAGGTCTCCTAAACCACAAGTTATGGCAAAATAGAGAACTAGGAGAGACAAAGGCACTATATTCAAAGTACACTCGCCAACTCACCACTGTGAGGGTCCCAGTTCAAGAAGAAAAGCTCACAGAACTCCCCCTGGGTAGCAGAGACCCCTAGAGATCCACATCTCCATTTGGAGGCATTTGTGTGGTTCTCTGCCTGAAGAAGGGAAAACAGGAGAACAAACAGGAAGCAGCTACCACTTACAAAAGATCCTAACAAGTTTGCAGTTGGGCAGCTTGACTGTGAAGTGTCTGCTTTTCTAACTCATGACTGCTCCACCAGGCTCTAAACTCCGGAGCTCCTCACCAGAACCTCTGCATACAGCCTCGGCCGAAACAAAAGAACCTTTCCTATGAAGAAGCCACTAACCACTTCCAGGTTTCATCTCATGCATATGCCTATGCAAGATCAGAGATGACTCTTCAAGAAGAAATATGCAACTTCTTTTCACAGAGGTGACTGGAAGCCCCTGCAAACTTTCTGCAGTGGAGGATATGGGTAGCAGGGAGATGGATGCAGCTAGCCCTCCTCCTTTTGTTCTCCATTTGTAGCCATGGCAGGCAGGTCCCTCACTGACTCTGAGTCCCTTGGGAAGCCTACTTGATGCTCTCATTCCCCAGTATTCTTGTTGGTGTACTGAGGAGACCCAAGTAGTTTGTCTGGAAGGGACCTAAACCTCAGTCCTGTCAAACCCTTACTCAGATAGCTGAGGAAGGAGGCCATACTGTATAGCACCCAAACTCTTGCAAGGGTGTCTTGCGTCTGCTTTCCCTGTAATAGTTTAAAGATGGGCAATTGCTGGTGATTTTCTTCGCTATCCTACCAACAGCAGCAGTCAGAAATTTCCCTATGAAAATACCGCAGATTAAATTGGACATTCTATGATTTTTTCATAAAACTGGATCCTTCCCATCTCTATTAGAAAATAATTAGCCCTTCCCCAGCACCGAATGATTAAAATGTAACTAACACCACACTTCTTTCACATGATCAATGTTGGTACAATGAATAGCACATGAATTAGTAATGTCTAGGCACTTTTTCTAATTGTTTCCTAATGTTCTGTTATTATATATTCATTTGATATTCACTGTAATGCTAGTGATCACCATTTTTTAATTTGTTCCATGAAACCCACACATTTTGTCTTTGTTTTCTGCAAAAAAAGAATTGAAAGAATGAAATAAGGTCACCTGATTTTCCTTTCAAAAAGTTTCACAGTCACCCATGGACATGGCATTTGCTTAAAAAAGCCTCACACAACACTGCACAGATTAAGTGCTCACTTGGGGAATCAGATCTCTTGAACAGGATGGTCAGTCACTGCTCAGAGGGCAGCAGTAGTCTCCATTTCAAGCAGCAGCACCTTCAGCTGGATTGGGTTAGAATCCCCAGACTGCTATTCTCTTCATCTCTTATAATCCAACTGGCTGCTGATCCTGTGCAACAGCTCCAAAACAGACATCATCCATCACTATAATGCCACTAAGGGAGATGAAATGACCCCATAGAGTCACAGAGTCATAGAATAGTTAGGGTTGGAAAGGACCTTAAGTTCAATCTAGTTCCAACCCCCCTGCCATGGGCAGGGACACCTCACACTAAACCATGCCACCCAAGGCTATGTCCAACCTGGCCTTGAACACCGCCAGCGATGCAGTTTCCACAACTTCCCTGGGCAACACATTCCAGTGCCTCACCACCCTTACACTAAAGAATTTCTTCCTCATATCCAATCCAAACTTCCCCTGTGTAAGTTTAAACCCATTACTCCTTGTCCTATCTCTACAGTCCCTAATGAAGAGTCCCTCACCAGCATCCCTATATGCCCCCTTCAGATATTGGAAGGCTGCTATGAGGTCTTCACACATAGTACTACTTGTAAAAATGTAGAGATATACTACCCTGCATTACGATGTTCATGGATTACATTTTTTTTCCCTTCTACTTGAGTTGAAATAAAAAAAAACAACTTCAATTCCAATGCATTTGTTCACAGCAGTGTATGTCCCTGGAAACTGATATTTTTCTCACTCCTATAGTGTCCAAATTTTGCAGGTGGCATTACAAGGTGCCTTTATTTACCTTCTCATTACAAGGTGCCTTTATTTACCTGTTCTTTGATTGGGAGATACCATGACAAGAAAATCAGATTGTTCATGGATCATAAACTTGGCTTTAAACAAAAAAAATATTCTAATTACTGTTACTATCCATACACTTAGAAGAAAAAAGACATAAATGCATCGCATAGAAACACATTCTTTATAAGCAGGCACCTGAATGTGATGGAAGTAACAAATGTCATATTCATAGTAGTTTGTACAAGTACTAGTTTTGTTTGTTATTAGGCTTTGTTTGGCTTGATCATAACTCCCAGTACAAAATCAACTAAGACAGATCACTCGAGAGAATACTGCAGGCTATTTTCTTACTAAACACAAAGAAAAAACCCCACATTTTCTGGCTATTAGCACTCTGTGAAAAAAGCTTACAAAATAGAAAACATGATATAGGATGACTCCAGGCTTCGTTTTGTGCCCTCACCCATATCTTCAAAACATCTTCTCATACAAAACAAAAAAAGTACTTCACATCAATATTTTATTGAAATTCTTTCAGAAAAGACATATACATTACATCTGCAAGTTGAGATGCAGACTATTTTAGTTGCAGGGGAGAGTAATATGTTGGATAATAGCTGATGTTTGACTCCCAGGTTCTTCTTTTGTGAATCAAAATTCATTTAGAGACAGTAAAGTAGAAGAAATCAATAGAAACGTTCTGTATTCTAGTTATGGAACATAGAGATAACCCTAAGTCACCATTAATGATGCTGGCCTGGATAAACATTGACAAAGCCAAAGGGATGACTTTAAATAATAGACTTCAACAAGCAGGTATGAACAAGCTGTGTTAATGGAGATTGCTGACATGCCTTATAATGGTTTTAATTTATTCAGTGTGCAGAAATGATCAGTGGCATCCAGTTGAGAGCTGTAGGCTGATGTGATTAGGACAAAATTTTTCAGACTACAAGACAAATGTTTCTTTTAACGACTTGGAAATAATAAAATCTCTTTCAAATACATAACATTTATTCACTGCTCACCCCAGCTCTGTGCCAGTGGCCAAAGACGGTTTTATTTTTATTTTCCTTATTGGCAATGAACACTGAAATTACACTACCAAATGCACATATTCTATGCATTAATAAATCAGGCAAAGTCCATAAAATAAGCAGAACAAAGGCCTTGCATTTCCTAACTATCCAAATTATGGCTGCTATTGGAAGGAACTGTTTATGTTCAAAGAGTGAAACATCAAAACAGGAGAGAGAGATGAGGCCAAAAGCTGTCTGCCTCATACAGGAACAATTAAGCCCATCTTCTCCTCAGCTCAGAAAGCGAACTGCCAGGTATGACTGACCCAAGCAAATGGGTAAAGCAAAAGGAGGGGATGAAACTATGTTTAACACACACAGGTCCAACATAAACAAAGAAACAGTATCAAGAGTAATGAAGGTAAAGACCAAGATGAATTCCATATGATTCTGTCAAATATTAATTGTAGGAACACCTATTCTTCAGTTTTGGTATTTAAACATTCTGTTTCTGAAAGCCAAGAAATCTAAGTCAACTTTTAATCAGACAGTAAATTAAAATGACAGCAAAAATCTATTTCTATTCTGTCCTATTTGAAGGACATGATTTTTATTAAACTGTTGCCTGTTTGGATACCAACTTGTAATTTTTCTCTGATTCAACCAGCTGCTTCAAATAAAGCCATTCTTGAGATCTCCCAGCTAAAGCTTTCGAACAGCTACTTAGTTTTTAGTTTATTCAAAACCAATTCCATTTTATTACTCTAAATGATCACACATACTGCAAAGGAAGATGTTGGGCATAGCTATGAGTACACAATTCAGGATTCTGCAATATATATTTTATTTCCTTAAAGCCAGAATAAATCAGATGTTAATAGTGAATCATCTGTAAGAGGTGACAAAAAAGCCATTACATGGTGTATGACAACTATGCAAAACTAATTAGAAGTTTCAGTCAGTGTCACAAAGGCAACAATAAACAAACATTTTGGGTCCTCCTTTTTATTTATTAAGTCTTCAAGTACTCCTTAGCAAGTGTAGCTAACAAAGGCCACAGCTCCTTCATGCCTGAGAATTTCAGATTTTATTACATATTTTTAAAAAGCATATCTACCTCTCATAAAGACAAGCTTAAATATGCAATTTTAATGTACCCCAAAGACACAAGTGGGAATGCAAAGAAAAAATAAAAAAGATCTTTTAGACTCTTCTGTATTTCCTATTTTAAGCAAAACTTCTGATTCTTGTACATCTAACATAAGCAATGCTTAAAATTCAAAATGCTGTAAATTCAAAATGTCAAAGAAAAATCTTTGCCAGCAGGATCAACACAATGAGAATAAGGAAAAAAAAATGTCCAGACAAAGGAAAGTGCCTTCTCTCTCCTTAGTTTGATTCTTACTAAGAAACCAAAATATGCTTATTACTCTCTACTGGGAAATACATATCAATTCCACCTTTATTTTATGAATATTTACTTAGCTGAATACCTAATGCTGCTAATCCATATTTTATGAATATGCGCACACACACACAAGTGCTACATGGAAATTGTTTCCCTTATAACACAAAAGAACTTTTTCTCCTCTTGAGCATATGGGTTTTTTTGAACAGGGAGGGCGAATAAGCCCTGTCACCAGCCAAAAATCTACTTGAATCTGGAGAAGTTAAGACCGTTTGCAAGCCACGGATTATCTTTTGTTTCCATAGCATACCTTTTGAGGCAGAAAAAGAGAGAACAATTTCCTTTTGTCTTTTATTGTGCCCTTACCTATGTTATCTTTAGTGAATAGTAATACATTCCATAAAGATAACTTAATTATTTCCAGGAGAATAAGCAGCAAAAATCCTCAATGACCAAGGAGAAAAACACTTTCCTATATAACACCCCATTGTGATATTTTTATATCAGCTATTTTCCTTTGCAAGGGTGCAGAGAGAAGCATCAGAAGCATTTTCTGCTCTCATAGGAGCGAATAACTCAATATATGTGTTTCAGAAACCATTTCTCAGGATCTTTCAATTCTATTTATTTCAAATACCACTGCCTCAAGAGTAATAAATATACAACTGCCTGGGGACAAAACAAAGTGTTTAATCTTGATGCAAGAGGTTGCACAGTTGTTAAACAAGAGAATCTCAAAATTTGTTTCTTTTAGACACAAGGAGAGAACAACTTTATTCAGGATACTGTCTGATACCCAAACGAATTAAGGAATGTAGGACTATTTTAGCTATAAAGACACATTAAATGAACTTATCGTGTGGGGATTTTTGTATGCTGACCTTACAAAGAGCAATTCAGCATGAGGCAGATCAGACAGCAAAAATCAGTCTATTTTGTAATAGAGCTGTGCATAGACACTAATATTTACATATTTGTTGACTCTGGTTCAGTAAAATATGAATATTAGGACTTCCTTTACAAAAGCCTGATTGTTAAATCATTGCAGCATACCACAGTAAGCAACTTTCTGTGTTCTTGCTTTGTTCAGCTCAAAAAATCATGCTGGATTTTAAATTGTTGCTTTGTCCTACCTTATTTGTATTCATGTATTAGGGTTACCTTAAAGTGAGTAATTTTTTTACAGTTGTTTAACCAAAATATATCCTTGATATTCATGTGAAGCAAGACCATTTATCTTGAAATCTAAAAAAATCACAAGAAAAAAACACTCATGTTTTGTCTTGAAAAGTGTCTTTGGGAGTATTAGCAATTTATCTAGTCACAGCAGAGGAAAACGTTTGTCTCAATAAGCTACTTACACTTTAATCACAGCATGGTTTTCGTTTGGAAGAGACCTTAAAGCTCATTCAGTTCCAACCCCCCTGCCATGGGCAGGGACACCTTCCACTAGACCAGGCTGCTCCAACTTGGTCTTGAACACTGCCAGGAATGGGGCAGCCACAGCTTCTCTGGGCAAACTGTGCCAGCGTCTCACCACTCTCATAGAATGTTTTCCCAATATCTAATCTAAATCTTCCCTCTGTCAGTTTAAAGCCATTCCCCTTGTCCTGGCACTCTGTGCCCTTGTAAAAAGTCCCTCTCCCTCTGGAGAGGGACCTACCTCTTGTAAGTCCCTTTTAGGTATTGGAAGACTGCTACGTCATTGGAAAAATATGTATTGAAATAATTTTCTTGGGCTTCATCAAAGTTATAAATTGGATCACCAGAAAATAAATTTCATCTTGGAGTTTTGCTTTTAACCAGAAATACTTTTTCTCTAACAAGCATGCCTTATTGCATCATTTAAGCAATCAAATCTAAAAGGGACACATGGATTAATGACAACAGTCCTGAAGTAAGAGTTATCTTCAAGCCAAACTTTTGCTTTAATTTCAGCCATAAAAAATTGTGCAGAGCCTCAGACAAGACAATAGGGAGGCCATATAAATTCATTTGAAGATAAATTCATTAATTCTACCATGATGATAACATAAGAATCCAGAATTGAAAATAACTGAAATTTGAAAGCTGCAACTACAGCAGGCAAAGATGAGAATAAAGATCACAACCTTTCCCTTTTGAGAAGACAATATAATTCAAGACACCTAAACATTAAAGATCCAGTACTTCTCACCTCTTTCATAGGCAGAGATTCTGTCTGAATACTACTTTGCACTGGTGTATGAATACAAAACCCAAAGCTGCTATGAACTATAGTCTAAGCACCAAGTTGGGAATTCATCAGTAGAAAGACCATGGTTTTGTTCTAGATTCACCTAGGTTGTAACTATTTGCAATTTCTCTTACCTAAGAAAAAATAAAAATTTCTGCATGAGCTAAACCACATAAAAAGTGTGGGAATGTACCTGGATGAACACGGACATGTGAGCAATCCAGATAGCTATTTGGACAGCTACTTGACAATCGTGGAGTAGTGAACCAAAGGCTTTGTGGCCTTGCCTGGAGGTTACTAAAGGACGCGTACTTGCAGAAGGTCCGAGCAAGTTGGCACAGAAAGTTGCTGAGGAAGATGTACAAGAAGGAACTGATAACTGTAACCTTAAAACATAACTGCAAACTTGAAACATGCTTGGAACTTATGTCGCAATGGTTAACCAATCATTAAATTGTTACCAACATGTAGCTAATGGACATTAACCAATCAGACACTACCAAATATTCAAGAGTCTTGGAATTATCTACATAAGGTATACTTATGCTACAATAAATTGCCAACTCTCCGATTACATTAATCGTTGCGTGTTGTCAGAGCTCCCGCTACAGAAAAGACTAACACTGGCTAGTGCAATTTTGGGGAACTATTAATAAAAAATAACTTTTTTGTTAGAAAAAATATTCATGAAACTACATCTACAGATGGAAAATAAAAAGACTCACTAAGATGACCTTATTATTTTACTTGGGTAGAACAAAATCCAAGGTAAGAAATCTCCTTTGGAAGTCAAAAGTGGATGACTGCAGCTGGTTCTAAGTGTATTGGATACCCCCCAAGTAAAAGCGAACCATGGCCTGCACTCTGCTGCCAATGGAATTGAGAAAAATGCATTGGTGATATCAACTATAGCATACCACTTGGCTGGCCTCTGACTCCAGTTCATACTGAAGTTTTAGCATGTCCAGTATGTCAGCACTCAAGAGTGGTGAGACTTCATTCAGGCCACTATAGTCTACTGTTACTCTCTACTCACCATTAGACCTTCGCACTGGCCATATGGGGCTATTAAAGTGTGAGTGGATCCTGCTGATCACTCCTTGGCTCTCCCGTCTACAGATCAGTTTACGGATGGGAATCAGGGAGTCTTGGTCCAATATTGCCGCCAATGTGCTGTTGTGACTGCGACTGGCACTTGTTCTTCAACCTGCAGCAACCCCACAATGGAAGGATCCTCTGAGAGACAGGGCAAGGTGGACAGCTTCTTAATTTCAGGAAGTTTGTGAATAACTTGGGCAATAGTGCCCACTGTGAAGTCCACCCCTCGATCATGAGCCCATCTGTATGTTGCATCTCTGCCCTCAGTGGCCATTGGACTCCATGGTCATGGACTCACCAGACCAAAAATAATTCAACTGTATATTGCCAATCTAAATCCATCTGAGCCACTTAGCAGCTTTATCCACTTGTTGGTTGTTCTGATGTTCCACAGTGGCCTGACCCTTGGGTACATGAGCATCTACGTGCCATACCACTAGGTTCTGCACCCAGACAGTGATATCTTGCCACAACGCCACAGCCCAGATAGGTTTACCTCTGTGTTGCCAGCTGCTCTGCTTCCATTACTACCTTTAGGCTAAGGACAAATCATAGACTGTGGAAGTAGCATGATCCAGTGGAAAAGATGCACAAGGTATTTTGGTTATAGAGTAGTATTTCTGTTACTATCACAGTACCAGCTTCTGCAGACAGTCCAAAATAAAAGAAGCAAGAAGATCTGTAGCAATAACATAGGTACATGCAGTCCCTCAAAGACTGAAAACAAGTGCCCTACATTTCAAAACTGTGACTGAATCTGTCCTTATTCTGAATTGATACTAATACAAAACCTTAATAATCCTCATTTATTTTGCGATACGGCAGTCTCAGCATTGTTTTTTGTTTGCAAAAATAATTTTAAAATGCCCATCAAACACTAAAATTCTAGAATAAATTTTGTATTCTGCTAAATCTACATTAGCAGAGATACATTTTATATTGCACCATTTACATTTCCAATGTGAATAAAGCAAGAAAACATCTGGATAGAGGGAGGCACAGGTTCCTTAATTCCCTAAGTCTGCGATGCAGCAGGAGTGGCGCTACTCTCAGTTTCAAACTTGCAGCTCTGTAGAGACTGCATTGCAACACCGTACAAGGGAAACATTAGGCACCCGCCTCTGTTAACGCTCATCCACATTTTAAAGAGTGCTTTTGCCCTGTTATGTCAGTTTTGTGCTTGACATTGAATTTGGCTCAAAACTAACCCAGACTCCCGCTTGGCTACCTTGCACAAAGCTGTGACACTAAGTAGAGAGACCGGTCTTGGAAAGGACACCTCCAGCCTGGCCTCGATAAAGGAACTCATACGCAGCAGACGGGGTGATATAGAGCCAGCTGTACCAGTCTCAAAGCAGTGCTGAGAACTTCCTGAGACACTATATGAGCTAAATACTTCACTAAACTCCTGTAGAATAACTGAGTAAAAGGCCAGTATCACAGTAATGTACCTACGGCGCTCTAGCCCTTGAGACCTTGGAGCCCACCTGCTTCCTTCTGTACAACCCTGCAGAGTACAGCTGCATCCTGAGCAGCACAAGCAACAGAAATCCTGTAAACAATCACTCACCTTTTCTCCATTGTGAACTCCATACACTTCCTTTTCCTTAAGGATGTTTGATAGGACAGCACCCACCAGCGCCCTGTGAATGCCTCCTGCTCCCAGAATACTTCCCCAGCATGGACAAAAGAACTGTAATCTTTACACATGCTTATTGCTGTCCCTCCTCACTTAACCCTCCTGGCAGCACAACAGGCAGTGCAGCACTTTGTGCCTGCCTGGAGACATTCAGAAAAGCAGCATGCCAAAAGCTGCCTGTGTTGGTCCTGGGCATCAAAGCACAGTTCAATCACACAACTGAAGTGCAAGGTCTCCTGGACTGTCTAGGCAGAGACATTGTGCTCCTGCCCTGCAGGGTACCTGCTTTTCTTTTCCCTGCTTTTCTGTCTCTCTTGTTCTCTTACACTTAGATTTTCTTTATGGTGACTGACACATGACACTGAGTCAACCTACCTACAAGTAGTGCCTTCCTGCATGTTTTATGTGACCAACAATCAGAACCTTAAAAGGTGCCAGGACTGGAATGGATAGCAACAACAGCATTATTTGTCCTGCTTCAGATCCAAGGCAGCTACTGATCTGGAGATATTAAGACACTTCCCTATAGAAGGGTTCTATAAATATCTCTGCTGGTGATTTTTAGCTTTCTTTGAAGTGTCAGGCACATGACATTACCAGTGGTTCCTCTGCATTAGGCAGGCAGATGTGATATAATATATTAATCCCAAGAGGCAGACTGCTATATGCCCCCCTGGTACTCACTTAAAGCTCAGTAGAAAAGAGTGAAGTTAAGGCAAACTGCTTTGAAGATGTTTGTTGTCACTTCACCCATTAGAAAAATGGTGTCAAAACCAAATCTATTGCTGGAATCTGCAGGACAGCCTACAGCTGTGCTAACTGCTGTTTCTTCTTTGTTGTGCTGCAATTGAAGAAATAGTTCAGGATTGTGCCACATCAGACCTTGGTATCTTCCCTTAGGAGAGAATGCTTAATAGAATCAAGACCATGCTGTATTAGACACCATGACAGCTATGGGGTGATTCAGGCCAGAAGAGCGTTCATTACAAATAAACGATCTGTGGTCTTTTTGACACAGGCAGAACGAGAGTATTTGATTGTATAAAGTACCAAAAAATTAGCCAGCAGAAGGGACAAGGCAAATTACTATTTGCCAGTCAACCAAGCCTTCCCAAGGTGGTTACAGTACACCTCCCTGGAATATCTGCTATATCACAGCTAGCTGACACAGCAGGGTGAAGGGGAAAGAAGTTTCTTCCACCTCTAACCACATCTATATTCACAAACAAAAGCAAAGACTGCAGCATCCCTGTGGAGATCACCTGAAGTACGGCACACGTGATCAGGGTTTTCTGACCGTGATTATTTGTGAAAGAGATACATTGTCATTTTGTGCTGCAAGTGCAAACAAAATTCAGTTGGCTCCATAGGCCTGTAATCACCATACTGAAAGAACATCTGTGTTCATGCACCACGAATAGCATAAAGCCTTTGTCACTTTTTTCTCTTGAGATATGAAAAGGCACTTAAGCCCGTATCTCCAAAGGTGTTTGTGTCTTCTATATGTCACTTAACTCCCACTGAACTTGGTGCTTAACTGCCTAGGAGAAGCTGACATTTAGGCTTTATCTAGACAATTTTTGAAAATACCTTCAACTCCCTGGACAGGAACAAACATCAGCAGTATCTCTTAAAAACTGAGAATATTCCAGCAAGTTATGAATAACCAGAAAGTCAAGCCTTGAGCAAGCTGAAGTAATACAGCATTACGATCAAACTAGACTAGAAAATGAAACTAATGAAAGGTATTTTATGTCACCTGATTTAAAATTTACCTTGGATATATATATATATATATTGATTTTGGCTATCCACACTGAAATCAGCTGTAGTCCAGTGTTTATGCTTTTAATTACATGTCAAGAATAAAAAGCATGTACAATTTTATTCTCTTTATAGAAACAAAAACCAAAGAGCTTGAAATGTCATAGAAACCTTTCAAAGGCTTTTACAGCTGTTCATAAATACCTTTATACTCTTGTATTTTATTAATCATTTGTGACACCTCATCAGCTCTATTTTGTTTGGTATTTATAAAAAAAAAATTTAAGCTCCAACTCTGTGTCACAATTTTGGATCCATGTAGACTGGTTAATTTGCATGCAATGGAGTTCAGCACCTGTAACCTCCTGTACTTCCATTTTCGTGGAAATAGCTCAGTTCAGTGCCAACCACCCGACTTTTCAATACATTGATAATGCCTGCAAAAGAGACACTTCTCACTCCTCCTCTTCATCCTTCACTGGAAATTAGTATTTATTAATTGTTATTGATACAAAACATTCTTCAGTGTGTGCGTGTGTATGACAGGAAGAAAGGATAAAACAAGCTCTAGCTATCACATGAAATGCATGTGCCCATTAATAAGGCATTCCCTACCACCCAAATTAAAATAACTCGCTCACTACTACAGAGGGAATCTGTGTGGCCATTGTGTACTCTGGTGCCAATTTCCAGCTTTGTCCACAGCCCTAGTTTTGGAAATATAATGGCCAAAACTGGCACCAATTCTATGTATTCATAGCTAATATTGCCTGCTTTGTATGCAGAAACAACTAAAATAGAGGTTTGACCCCTTCATCTTTTTTCTAACAGGTGTTAAAAAATGAGCAATAATGTTACACAGCCCCTCAGTCCATCACAAAAAAAAAAAAAAAAAATTGCACTATTTTCCTAACACTGAAAGTTACTTCGTATTAATCAAACATGTCCCTACACATTAGAAGAGACAAGAAGTCCTTATGAATGGATCAGTAAGCTCATCCAAACTATTCAAATAACTTCTAAAAATGTCAAGTTTTAGAAAACAAGACTCTGTGCAGAACACACAGATACGATCTTACTTTACAAAATATCCTTCAGAACACAATTCTCTGATATGGTTTTTATTAAAACCACAGGACGAACAACCACTGCCAGTAAATTATGCTGATCTGGAGGCTCTAGTGTATGAAGCAACACCTTCAGAGAAGAGCAATGTCTATTATTAAAGAATGCCACAAACCCTGGTGGTTTTCTGTTTAAAAAAAGAAAGCTGCACATTTTTAG
Organism: Psilopsiagon aymara; assembly: GCA_024733675.1. Classification (NCBI taxonomy): domain Eukaryota; kingdom Metazoa; phylum Chordata; class Aves; order Psittaciformes; family Psittacidae; genus Psilopsiagon; species Psilopsiagon aymara. The sequence goes on along the minus strand of JANRGW010010951.1, from coordinate 12,434 downwards.
AGAAAACGACCATAATCCTGCTGAGGTACATTATTCTGTGCAGCTGTACTACCCACATAAGGCTGGTAAAATATTTGACTACATTCTCAGAGTAAGCTCTGTATTCCTACGCAAAACTCTTTGGTAAACTGCTCTTAATGTTAACCAGGTGTCCTGAAGCAGATGAAAAACCTTCTGAGGAGTTCTTTTAATATAACAGTTTAAAAGTAAATAATCATTTTCAAGTACAAAATAAATAGGGGTTTTGGTGGTTTGATTTTGTTAGGTTTTTTTTTCCCCCCCTAAAGTAGAGCTCAGTGCTACTTAAAAGCTTCACTGAATTAAGGAATTTTGGGCTGGGAAGTATTGCAGTTGTATTGAGAAATAGACTACTCTAACTACACTGATGGGAATGCACTTTTAATAAGCGGTATATAATTTAATCATGAGCTACAGAAATAAAAATTTAGGATTTTTTTTTTTTTTTCTTTTTTCATTGTTGCTTTGTTTTGGGATTGGTTTGGTTTTTAGCAGATCTAAAGTGCTCACATGTCCTTTTGAACACTGCAAATTGCTCAAAGTGTCAGACTGGCGGAAGAAACACAGTCCCCAAAACCTAGGATTATGTAGAACAAAATAAAACAGGTAAACTACTTTTCAAGCACAAATAACAAAGGATTCTGGCTTCCAGCCCAGCCACAGAAAAGCAGAGTGCAGAAACCTCATGTATTTGAAGCACCGATGAACATGTTCCACAATGAACATCTGAAAACTACTGAACTACACTCTTCCAGCACAAGGCAGAGAGGAGGAATGGCCTCAGTGCTGACAGCCACAGCCCCTCCTTGATTCCTTATGGAGTAAGCTTTAGCACTAAGGGAAAATAAGCATGGGTAAGAGAGTGTCTCTCAGGCATTCCCTTCTCTGAGTCCAGAGGAACAACAGCTCCTTGTGCACAACCCCACTTTCTGTGTAACCACTCCATAACATAATCTGTACCTGTGCTTCTTTCCAACTTCTTAATTATGACAGTGCTCCTAATTGGGTTTTCTCCAGATTCTTTTTGCTCAGTTGGTATAATCCAAAGAGGAAAGTATTAACTATATTGTTCTGTATGCTTTAAAGATAATCTTTTAATGTCTTAACCAACCAGCTAGAACAAATATGGCTTCCAGTTCTGAACAGGGAAGCTTTTTTCTTGTTCACTGCCTTCTTTATGACTATACAATTTAATTAACATTTCTGTAGTACCTTTTCTGCCAGATAATGACTCCTTTCTTCAACTTTGCTTTTCAAAACCACTATATTATAAATCACAGGGGGAAAATCTTTATTTTTAATATTTCCATTTATGTATTTAATGAACATTATTGAATTTTTGCCAAGTACTTATTGGAAACTTAGAATAAATATCTGTGAACCACTACTTCATTTCTGTCTGTGAGGATGGAGTGTTCTGCTGACACCAGAATTTTAATAATAATTAGCTCCTTTATTAGAAGTATGCTCTTCATTTTCAGTAACAGTACAAAAAGGCTGAATTTTAAACTAAACTAGAAATCAAAAGTTTGCTTTTTATTGAACTTTGAACATAAGTTTTGAGGAAATCTTTAAAACCACAGACTGCAGAATGCCACGCCATGCCTAGTACTAATTAGTACTCAGCGCTGAATGAGGAGTTTTCGGCAACAAGTCCCAGCCTGTCGTCTTGAACTGTCTTAGTTATGCCTGCAATTCCCTCTTTGAACACACATTGTGCTCATGAATCTGCTGCATTTTTATGTGCAGCTCCTTAGATCTTTTTGCTACTTTGCTACCAGGAGGCCTCCCTTCCCAGCTGACACACAATAGGTGCACCAGTGGTCCCATCTCGTGCCTTGTCAAGGGTTCAGTCCTCTCTGTAACCTTTCTTTTCATTACTAACCTGCCTCTCTAAAGGAACTGTTCACCTTCCATTTAAGGATATGCATGTTTCAGGTTTAATTCCCTAAATATAAGAAAAAATGAAATGCTAGCGCAAACACCAGAACTCTCACCATACTCGCCCCCAGATTTTTCTGTCATACTCCCCTTGAACACTTACTGTCAGTAAATTCGCAAGGGTGTATTGAGTAACAAAATGGGATTGACTTTATCGCAAATCTTTAAGGCACAGCATTGATTGTTTAATTATAAAACACAACAAGACTTCTTTGGAAAAAAATTACTTTTTCAAGAGGCTGTGTTATCCTCAGAGTATTTCATCAGTAGAGTAACACAGAACTCAATATTTAGAAGGAATATTTCTTCATGCTGATATTTTGACAGGATCAGGTCCATTAAAATAGAGCTTTTAGTGCGCAGTCCTTTATGTCTTGTGTAAACTACCATAGTTATCTGAAGTTTTCACACTTATAATGTATCTGAAGCATCAATTATAAATCAAAGCATTCAACATTCAGTAGGTTTCAAATTATGAATGCTCTTGATCATATTTCATCTTACAGCTTCTTTGACAAACTATAAGACAAAAGATATTTTTTAAAGCCTAATCTTTACTAAATAATTGGGTATGTAATTGTTATGCTTTTGCATTTATGAAAAGGAACTGTATATTTTAATTCTGAATTCTTCTTAAGCTAAGAGAACAACAAAATCAAAACAAAAATCTTTTGAGACCGCATTGTATATGTCCCCTACAAACAAAGGATCCTTCCCACAATTATCCGCAGATTCCTTAAAGACAAAAGTTAAACTAAATACATCATCCCAAGACCCAAGAACAGAATTACGATTTAGTTACTTGACATATATGTGGTCCTGTGTCAGAAGCACTTTAATTACAAATTAATTTGGCAAGTACAAGTGCTGTGCTAATTTGAAATGCAACCCTGGTTAGTGTTCAAAGATGCAATACTGGTTTCTTTTTTGGCCTTTAGGCCATTAAACAATTCTTGATTCAAGAGGTGAATACTGACTGTGGCTAAGGTGTAGGCCAATATTTATATGAGTGAAAAGTAAATCCTGATATTGAAGAATATAAATGTCAGTGGTTGGGGGAAGTCTGTGCACGTACACATACCCTTTTTCTTTAAAAATGGTGGATGTTTCCCTACCTCAGAACTGTTCTGTACTTCCCTACAGACTCTGACATCAAACCCAGGTTTAAGACTATCTTCTCTTCTGCAACTGCAAAGAACAGAAACCGTGGCATGTTCCTGTAACAAAGCACTCCTATTGACAGCATAATGAGCAAGCTAACTTGTAAGAAATATGTTCTTCATATGTAAAGCACAGACTGTACTGTTCATCTCAAAGCTGTTCTTTCCTTGCTATTGACCAAACAGAATTAACTATGAATTTTTCCTATCTACTCCAAGATAAATAGTAACTATTCCCCAAGAAGGTTCATCCTCTCTTCCGATCTGCTTTTCTCCAATTACTCTTTTTTTTCTTTTTTTTTTTCTTTTTTCCAGAGTGATGCATTTACCAAGGTGTTCCCTGTTTCTCACAGTCTGTAAGAGCTAGCCATAAGAGCTACTATATTTTTATGCCATCCTCAGCTGTAGAAAACTGAGATGATTCACTGTGTACTGAAATTAGTGGACAGCCTGCCATTGATCTCAACAGATAAAGAATATGACCTTTTATGTGCAAGTTTTTGCTTGCAAAGGAAATGCAGGAATGGCTAGAAAAGAACATTTGGAGGTTACTGAGACCTAGTACAGACCATTTTTTTCACTCACATATTTTTTCTTTTTTATTTTCTAATATCCTGATAATCTTTCTAGATTTGTGGGCAGAGTTGTCCTGTAGGGTGATGTCAAGAACAGTATGGCAGACTGTGCATTTATTTTATAATGTTTTTTAGCTTTTACTTGTCTAAACAGATTGCTACCTACTGAGTGATATTTGATATTCTGGTTTCTTGTTACTGTTCTTTGGGAGACTCCATCAACATGGCTTTGTAACTATATACAGTGGCTGGCCTTTACCTATGTAAAATTGGTACCTCCTTGTAGCACACCTTAACTGTAACACTTCCTAAAAACTAAGTACTCAACTTCACAACTCTTTTTAATGTAATGATTGAAGTGTACATATCTACAGGATTAAAGATAAGGTACTGTTAAAATGTAAATTACTGAACCATATAAAAAAGCAGATAATTTGCACATCAGATATAAGAATAGTTCAGCATTCTCCAGGTTACTGGACACTTTTCATCACATGCTGTCAATTTTGCTATGCTTACTTCTTTGGTACATCAAAACTAAGATTCTAAAAACCTCACAGAAGAAGAGTCAGAAAATAAGATTTGGAATCAAGTTTGCTGTTCTGCTGATATCATGCACATGCAAACAAACTGTTCAAATCCCTCAGTGCTGTTTTCTTTTCCAAACAAAGGTAAACTTCGAATGCACATGCGGTTTGGTGCAGAATTGTTTGCCTACATTCACAAAGCACCTGAAATAACTTTAAAATGTGAAGGGCCTCATTCAGGACTGATAATTTGTAGTGAATGCTCATCCCCTGAAGTGCCAATAGAGTTAACTGTGAACAGCAGACCTGTCTGAAGCTTCAGTTCATAGATTGTTGCTTAGATCTATGCCTCCAAATAACCACTCCTTAAAAAAGTAGCAAGACTGGTAGATGGCTAAGATTTACTTTAACAGTTCAGGCAAGTTGCGCTTGAAAGGTTAATACTTACACAGAAAACAAAGAAGAAATAAAATATCCCTCTAGAAAAATACTGAATTTGAATGAAATGACACAAATTGACTAATAATCTTTACTTTCCCCTATATGACATCTTTTAGATTAGGATACCATTAATCCTGACAATGAAACAATTCATAACAAATGCAGTTAGGACAAATCCACATAAATTTTTTCAAGGAAGGTACTGCTTACTGAACCATTAAAGTTATGGGAAGTGGGTATTTTATCTGTAATTTTCTACAACAAGACCCCTGGGATACATTACACTAATGATTCAATAATCATTAAGAGCTTAGAAGTATGGAGCCTTTTTAAAGAAATGCTTATTGAACACATCAGAGTTTTAAACAGAGTAACACTATTTTGAGTTCTCATTTCTGGCAGAGGGCTCGTACTTTGAGAACTTCATAAGAAACTGGGCGCAATGTTTTAAGAAATCCACAATACCTTTAATTTCATTAAACATTTATTAATTTCATTAAAAAATTACATGGTACTTGAATATTGTCTGGGTTATTTCAGACAAGTGTTAATATGAGTTAAAGTAGAATAAAAGAAAAAGTCACCCTTTCTGGCTTTCCTGCCATTCCAACTATAGACAGGCTGATCCCTGATCATATCTTTCCTAGGCATGCTGGGTTGTGTACAGTGATTTCTGGACCTGTTAAACACATCTTCTGTCTGATTTTCTATATCTTTTTCCTCCAAGATTCCCACTTGAACTAAGACTGCCAGCAGCTGCAGCTCTCAGAAAGCCTCCCTATTCTGAGTATAGGTTCTCTGGTGGCCCAGTGAGTACCAGTCTGGAAATGAAATCTCACTGGTACAAACAAGGCAGTTCTCTTCGATGGCTCAAATCAGAATGTTCAAACACTTTAGGGGAAAAAAAAACCCAAAACACACCAACAAAAACACACTCACCAGTCTCCCCAAAAACCCAACTAACCCCCAAAAAACAAAACAAAAAAACCCCACAAAACACACACACACACACACACACACACACACACACACCCCACTTTTAGACTTTTGGGAAACAAAAGGAACAAAACAAGCAAGTGAGCATGTTCCCTTCCTCCCCACACATTTTACTGCTGCTCCTCCCCAAAGCAAGCTACTATGTATTAGGGAACTGGCACTGATCATACTTTTCAAGCTTAGGGTTTGGGTATTTAAATAAACTATTTCTTGTATTTATGTGAGAAAGAATGGTGCTGTTCATATATGATGGAAACACATACCAAAGTCAGTGACCTTTCAAATCGCAGATGATGCCAGCATGTTCTACAAACCTAAAACATAAGTCTGACCATTCACAGCCATTTAGAACTTCAGATTAAGACTGAGTTTCCATGATATTGTACCCACACAAGTGAAAGCAAAATCCAGATTCATAGCTTCCCTCAGGATAAAGCCTGTAAAATCTTCAAATTATTTTTGCATTATACAGCTGGAGCAACATACGAATTTTGATACCTTTCATTAGGATTTAGCAAACACAGAACTGTCATCTGGATACCGAACAAGTAATTCTGCTTTTTCCTTAATCCCAAGATTTCAGGAAGAGATAAAAAATGACCTTTCACACTTTCCTTACTCTTGTTGACTTCAAAAACAACCAAAGGTGCTGAACAAGTCAGATTCATAGACTGAAATTTGTAGGAGACAGCCTGCTCTTTCAGCTATTTGTGCGTATAGAAGGCTCAAATTAAAATGCCAAGATCTGAACATTAGAAATGAATGAAATCCTCAACAGGAAGACTCAAGTTGTTACAAAAATAGATATAAAACTGAGCAACCTCGTAGGTAGCAGATTTATATTTTATTGCCAGCAAAGTTCCACATTAAAACAGCCGGTGGGGCGGAATCATTTCCAATGGATCATGAATCAGTTGCTTTTCAACACTGGAATGTTCAACTTCATCCTATAACCAAGACTGATGCTACGGTAACTTGCAATTGAAGCAAATTTACATTGTCTTTTGGAACCAGACAGATTTCCATCCCAGTTGTTTTGGGAACTAACCAGATCATCAGAAAACACAAATTAAACAAATTTATCAGAGTGACATTATAGAGTTACCACTCATTATACAGCACAAAAGGTCTGATCTGGCACTACTTATTCCCATGAGCAAAACTTAATGAAATGCCTGTTCCTACTCTCCCAAGAACAATAATTTGTAAGCAAAGATTATTCATGCAAGTATTTACAATGTGAAATCTTCTCTTTGACCTTCTAATTACATTATTATATATACTTAGAAGCCATATTTTCTGGCTTTATCTTTACACATTCTAAGTATTTCTAAAGTTACAATTGGATACAGCAGCAGTTATCTTTTTCACTTCACTAGCACTTAAAAAGTGTCATATCATTAACTCCAGTTTCTATGAATGCACACTGGCCCTAGCAGGACTACCAGTTGTAAGGATTAAATAACGACTGAAATGTTCTTGTTGGTTTTGTTGTTGAAGTGAAATGAATAAAAGTATGTAGGATGAGATTCTAAATGAAGCCGTAATCCTGGCTGCCTGAGAAAGTAAAATAATATATTTATCTCAGAGCAAAGATTGCTATTTATTCTACTTATCTGCTCTTAAGTATTTCAATTATATGTACTAATATACAATAGTAAACCTTTGTTGATCTAAAACACTGTAATATAATATACCAGAATTATTTAGTATTTGCCAAGCAAACACTGAATGTTAGGTTTTGCAGAGAGCATGGAATAAACAGAATAAACACTCTGCATTGCATAACTATTATGATTTAACAGGGTGTGTTTATATTGGTTAGTTAGGAAAAAGAAGTCCCTCTTAAAAGGCAATGGCTTGGATGTTATGTCCTTTCAAATTTAAAAAAGCATTGTAGAAAACAATTTTTAATCAAAGGGAATGAGCAAACAGATGAACAAGTAATACATGACTCCAGGCAATGAGATGATAGGATTGTTGCTGTACCTTTCCCCAGCAGTGATGTGCATCCCTAGCAGAATTATCACATATCCCAGGGCCAACATGAGTGTTCCATAAAACAGATCATAAAGCCGCCTTCTTCCTTCATACTCCTTGTAATTAAAGCAGTGAAATGCCCACCCGTTTTGCCTGTCCTGTCTACCTTTTTGTAATTTCATTTCAGACCTCTACCAATTTAAAGCCTTACAAACCATATTACCTTTCATATCCAATCACATCAGTCGGCAGAAGTGAAGTATGAGGCCTGGAGAAGGACAAGCGAGAGATCCATTTCTGCACCTAAGTCCTGAATAGACTTGTTTACCAGTGTAATTGATAACAAACTTGGTAATTCCATCTCTTCATAAATATTTGAGCATCACATTTTCCTGTGTAGATATCTCCTCATTTGATCTAATGGCTGTCCTTTGGAAAATGTCATAGAAAGCTATTAGCATAGCTCCACCAGTGTAAAATGGTTAGAGGTAAATGGTGATTGCTGAGAACAATATCCTTTGCCCAAAGCACAGTGATGTAAGGGTTGGATAATTTTATTACCTTTAATAGCATTTGCAGCTATGCAAGCTAAGCCAATGATATGGGTAATCAAATCTCAGGCTTATAAGAGGACCACCTGTGGCTATTAGGAAAGGAATCCCCACTATCTCAGGCCCAGGCACAACGCTGCATAACCAACAGTCCATCATTTCAAAGAAGGCAAAGACAGGGGAGAAGGATGAGCAAATTACTGTAGATGGCAAACAAATCTTGTTTTCATCAGAATTGATCTGAACCATTTTTCAGAGGACCATAAACACAAAGTATGGGAAACTTCTGAATCTCCCTTTTGCCCCCTACCCCTTCCAGATTGCAAGTTTATGGCTTTGGCAGTTCTATAACCTGTCTCTTGGCATGTTGCCAAGAAGGGTAAATGTGACACTGTGAATCTCAGGTGTGCTATGCTGTGCCCTATTGTGACTACAAACATTTGGAAGCACAAAACTTCAGACTGGGAGTGGCAGCCCCTGCGCCATTGCTGACTGCCATCCCTGGAAGGTGCAACACAAACAAGGTAGGAAGAGTTTCAAGGCATGTGTTCTGTTCTGTTATTAAGATCACCTCATTTCCTTAACTGTAGACTAATTATGCAGGCTGACCAGACTTTAACTGGGCACAGAGAGAGAATAGTGACCTCAAAACTGGTAAAGTAAAGCTGGGGTTGCAGATATTGTCCAACCTATTGACCTTCATTATTTCTTAGCCTACTGCGTTTTTGAGGTCTAACCACTGTAGATTTAGGCTCCTTCCCAAAAAATGGGACAGTGCAAAAAAAGGCATAAAGTGCTACTGGTGTGCTTCTAATAAGCAGGAGAGTTGCAATTTCAGAGTGATTTTATGTCTCTTTGTTGAAACTGTGTAAATACATAGCAGATTGTAGAGTGGATACATTGAAAGAGTTCAAAACATTTAGTCCTCTAAACTGATTACCTGATTTGAGGTAAGATCTATCCCATAGTAGCTACCAGGCTACTAAACCCTGAACTTTAGATGCAGAGGTCTGCTAACTCAGATAAAGCACCAAGAATTTTTCAAACAGGTAGATGATAAGTCAGGAATATCCTATGTGAAATTAGCAAACATGAAGGTCGTTTCAGTTTTGGGTTTTTAGATTTTTTTAATGATACACTCACTTGCAAGAATACTGCATTGCAGAAAGCATTTAGCTTGTCATGTTCTTCTATTATTTTATTTTACACTTCATTCGTTTCTATTACATAGCCTTGCACTTTATTTTGTGTGTTCTGTTGTTGCAAACAGGCACTATGAATTCTGATCCAGTTATTCCATTGGAAATTTTTTGTCAGCTTTTAAACTGAAATAAATGAATGAGTGTGATCCTCAACAGTTTTAATAATATGTGTTGACTCTTGGGTATTCATGGCCTTTAGATGACTAAAAATAATAATGCTTTTATATGAAAAATGAATATTGATTAATGAGCTGTAATACTTTTTTTTTTTAAACAGCAGTCAAGTCAGTGGCTATACTTGTCATGCAATTTGTTATAAATCACATAATGGATATACCAAGCAAAGATACACCAAGCAAATTGAATTTTTCCACTGCAAAATGCCTCCCTATCATAACCATATATCCTCTGTTGTCCTTAACAATGGAAAACAAATAGACAAATACTAAAAAAAAGACAGCTATCCTCCTAGACACACGCTTAACAAATTAATGCATGAATAATTATTAGAAGAAATTCAGCAATATTGCAACCAGCTGTGAAAATCATAAGCTTCTACATAGGTGATACCCTATACACATAAGACTTCCTTAATCTGCCAGTGCTATTACTGGAAAATATTAGGCTTTTTTTTTGAGCTGAAGATAAGCACAGTATTAATTATTTGCAAATTACTATTTTCTCTATCAAAATACAGAGTAAACTATCATTACTGTAATGAACCAACCTAACTACTACTAAGACCCTCACTTATCCTCCAGTCAGGATGGGCAAGAGAATCGAAAGAATTTAAACCCACAGGTTGAAATAAGAAAAAAAAAAACAATAAACACAAATAATGCACCTTACAATCTTTCACCACCTGCTGACCAATACCCAGCCCTACCCAAGCAGCTGTCAGTCCCATCTGGGTAACTCCTCCTATTTATATACTGGGCTTCATGTGCTGTGGTATGGAATACCCCTTCGGCTAGTTTGTGTCAGTTATCGTGCCTCTGCTTCCTTCTGGCTGGTAGAGCATGAGAAACTGAAAAGTCCTTGATCAGGGTAAGCACTACTGAGCAACAACTAAAACACCAGCATGTTATCAGCATTACTCTCAGACTAAAGCTGAAACACAGCATTGCACCAGCAACTAGGAAAGAGAAAAATAACTGTTACAGCTGAACCCAGGACACATACACATCATGATTGTTTGCATTTTCTCTCAAGGATCCTTGTGGAATTCATTTGATTCAGAGATACTCTAAGTTGACTATTACTGGAATAACAACTTCCTCCAATAATAAGTAAAATACAGGTGCATCCACCAATCTGAGGCATTTTCCCTTATGTTTTAGATAGAAGAAAACTTATTTTAGGGGCAAAAACCACAATGACTTTTATCTGAGGAGCAACAATCCAATCTTGCAGTAATACAATTTCTCTACTTTATTTTAAGAAGACATTACTAGCTCTTTTCACTCACCAGATCCACCACAAAGGGCTTGCTTATAACAGAAGTCATTCTCATGCAACACGTAAAACACGGCATTCTTGATTCTTCAAAGCCAACTCTTCATAATCATCTGTTTGTGAATAAAATATACCTTTTTTAGTACCCCTGATAGCACTTGGGAGAACAATTTATAGATTCAAAAAGTCAGTTTTGCTTTAACATGTCTCTATTGTGCAGAAATACATTTAAAGTTTATTTTCAGAAAGCCAAAACAGTTCACAGTGATCAAAAAGGACATATAATTTGTAATTATGAAAATGATGCTGATTCACTTACATTTATTGACAATAGAGAGTACGATTTCATTAGGAAATTATAATTGGAATCAAACTCCAAAAACCTTTAAAAGCTTGCTTTGCTCTTCTTCAGTCTCCATTCTCTCTCTGCTTGTAAATATTAAATAGATTTCATTTTTGCAAAAAACTATAAATCCCTTTTGGCTCAAGGAGAATACAGTTTTATAACCCTATTTCAGATTGTGCCATCCCAGCATTTGCCACAAGTGTAAAAATATAATTATAAATCTTCTCTAGAATACTAAAGCATTGAAGAAAAAAAATTTTCATTTCAGAATTAATGAGATTTTTATAAATCGTATTTGGTAATTGAAGCTGCTTCGGAAAAGTTGCATCTTTCAGGTAAAGAAAACCTGAGCTGCTTGGGAAACACTAGACACTTTCTAGTGGAAAAGAGTGGAATATCCAGAGATTCCTAAAAAAGATCCAGAAGTTACAATACCATTTTACATGTCAAATCTGTTTTGAAATAACATCATGTTTATTAAGACATATGTTAATTACAGGTTTATGAAGCCTCGTAGCACAAAATTTTCAGCATAAAGGATTGGTTCTTACACAGGATTATGACAAGATTACTGTAGTTGTAAACATACTATATAGAGTAGAAAGAACATCTTCTACAGGTGTACAACTAAAAAGTCCCCAACACTTCCTCAATTCAAGTTAATTTTATCCTAAATCTCTATTATGACCACTACAACACCAGATTTTTTTCTTCTTATTAGATACTAACACTTAAAAACAAGCGAAAAGAAACCTTTAGCAGCTCTACACAGACATAAAATTTTAAATTGCCAACAAACTCTCTGAAAGAAAATTCTTTCAAAGTCATTTTTTATTTGTCCCAGATGGAATTAAATACACTACAGCACATAAAGCTACTGCAATTTTATGCTATAAAAACAGTGGAGAATGTGGAAGTAGGCTAGAACAACTACAGACTATACATCCTGGGAAAAGGAACCCCTATGGAAACCTTAGAAAAATTGCATTTCGTAATGTTATACCCAATGCTTTCAACAGGAAGGGGTCGAGGCACTTTGCGTGGCAGTTAGCGCGGGCAGGCCTGGGAGCTCTGCTCTGTCTGCCCCGGCGGTGTTCAGTGCAGGCACCCAAACAGAGCCGACGAGACCCGAGCCTGCAGCGCTCAGCAAGAAGCGGAGAGAGCTCCCGCACTGCTCTGCTGAGGGGAGGGTGCGCCATGGGCGGGGCTGCACTCGGTGCTCCCGGTGGAGGTCCTCCTGCA
>JANRGW010010947.1:0-20306 GCA_024733675.1 Psilopsiagon aymara | reverse complement strand
TCCTGTCTCTGCTTCCTCCCGGCTCCCCCTCCTCCCTGGCAGAGCATGAGGCTCCAAAAATCCTTGGCCAGACCAAAATGTACTAAGCAGTAACTAAAACATTGGTGTTATAAGCGCTGTTCTCAGGCCACAAGTCAAAAACACAGCGCTGCACCAACTGCTAAGAAGGAGAAAATGACTGCTACTGCTGAACCCATGACAATGATCCTGGCTCTTGGGAAGCTCCTTTTGCCTGCTGCATGCTTTACACCTATCCCAGGCAGTCCAACTAGAAAGGAGCTTTAGTGTCCACTCATAAAAGTGGTCTTTCTTGTGTTTACAGGCTTCCAGCTTGTCATAACTGTTGATTCACTTGATAAAAATACTTGCAACTGGTGACTGTACCGGAGAACATTGAAAACCTGTGAACTACAGAGAACATATTTTGTTCTCTCAGACATGCTGCCACATGTAAGAGGACAGACAAGAACCTTAACTAGTTCTGTTCTTTTCTTTCAATTGTTTTTTCTAGAGCATCACTCCAAGAACACTATTATTAACTTTATCCCTTCCGCACAATATTGAAACAAAGGCTCTGCAATATGTATGATATATAACCTTCAAAACTCACAGAAAGGAAACCTACATGTTCACATTTGAGCTGGGAGTACATCCCACTCAGTGCTGACATTGTTTAGATCCTCTAGGTTTATAGAGGAAAACAGATCATTCCTCTCAAAGAAACCTATGCTGCTCATTCAGAATTAGAAATGAGTAAGGGTCTCAGAGGCTGTCCACAGATGCCACAGGCAGACCTATTTTCTTCTGAAGGTCCATCAGACATTAGATACGTTAGTTCTATCCTAACAGTACATTCCTCTCAGGATTGTCCCTAAATAAAACTGACAATGAGGTTGGCTTAAGAACAGAACTGTCAAGAGTGTCAAGATATTTATGGAGGACCATCGTCATTGGAATACTGTTGCTGCTTGTCCCCTCCTGTGTGTGCTGTCTATCCCCTAACACTGTTGAGGTACTTCAGTCACATCGGAGGTGTCAAACTCTGAGCAAGTGCAAACAGGATGTGGCTCCTCCTTCAAAAATATCAAAGTCTGGTAGAGTGGAAAACAACAAGAAAATCGAAACAACTTTTCCACCAGCTGTGATTGTGCGTGTGAAGTTGCACAAGGAAAAGCCATTCTGAGCTGCAAAGGTCCCTTAACTGCAAAATCACCACCTCTTGTAGAGGCTATTAGGAGGTTATTGCTATTTTTTATTACAAGTGAGTTAATGAGTAATGGCTACTGTAACTTTCTTCATCAGGGCATTTACTCAACTCTTTGTAGTTTCATTTCTTGTTTCATTAATTTTTTGGATTGACATTCGTGTTGAGCACTTTTTTTTTTTTTTTTGGTCTTTTTTTTTTTAGTTGGCTGTACTGTTCTTTTTGCCAGCTTAGCAGTTATTTGTTAACCATTTTTCATTAAGATTCTTAAGTTCATCATAATTCCTGGCTCTTGCTAAGGCTTACGCTAGTTAGTTTTTATTCTCATAGACCAACTGAGATTCCTTCAGTAAGCTGTTACTTTAGTTCTTCAACTAATGTGACACTGGTCCTTCCAAGAAATGACCTTTATGAAGGTAATTTCACTGTAATTTCTTGCACATGAGATGCTGAAGAGCAAAATTAACTCCTAATAGTTTTTGATTTCAAATTCTACGCATGGTATGAAGTCTGGTGATAGCAAAGTACATTTTTAAAGACATTCCACACCTATTAAAACTTCATGTGACTTGTCATGAAGATTAAGCTTCAAAGTCTGCAGTGGCAGATGAAACAAATTTCTAACAATAGATCTGAGGTTTTTCAGTGTCTTCTTTATTCATTGGGTTGCTACAGTAGAATTAGGCTGTACAGATGCTCAAATTACACCTAATGTTCCTTGCTTTTCTTCTGAGTTCATTTCTAACCCTACCACTGAATATTGCTTGAGGTAAGGAAAATTTGAACATTTCTTTAACTTTTTTTGCTTTGCAATCTGTACTATTCTAAATACCTTATTTAGCTTAACTTTGGATTTCGAACTGAGGAGTTGCAGGTGTGCAGTTAAACACCAGCAATGGGTCAAGCTGTCACCTAACATAGTTATACATGAGGTCTGTGATTTGAAGACATGTTGTCAACCTACTGCTAATTGTGGGAGGCCACGTAGGCTGATCAGTGGCTTATTCCCTTGTAATGGTCTCATGTCTAGTAGCTTTAGTGTTGAGAGAAGGGTGAACAAAATTCCCCATTCATAATAACCTTTTAAAACTGATAATTAGTATATATGTTATCTTAGAGGTGAAAGTTCAGATTTCTTTCCTAGATGCAATGCATTAGTATCTTGCACATGTTAAGTGCAGTAAGAAATAAAATAGAGGTATGGAAAGTGAATAGGAGAGCAAATATGTTGAAACACCCCCACCCTCCCTTAGAATAACAAGGCATGCAGTTGGGAGTCAATCTCTGACTGTCACTATCAAGAAATAGTGGTCACTAAAATTTACAATTCAGTTCTCTAACCTGAAAAAGCATTTCAAATGAGGTGGTTTAGCCACTTTTTATCATGCCATATAGGGCTTTCCTGGATATACTGTTTTTCAGCTGGAACTGAGAAGGTGAACAGGATCACTTACTGTATTTCTGTGTATTGTCTTGTAATTGACTGATGATTTCTGCCTTTGTGATGGGAATATGAGCAAGGCAGAGCAGGTAAGTATTTCATATTTGTACTGCCCAAAATTGTTAAAAGGGATAAAACACTGAAATGGACAGTTCTGCGACCATTTGTCACTCTTGAGGGAGCATTTTCCATAGCAATGGTTAGTATTGCATTGATTTCCACAACAGTTCAGGTATATCTTACTTGTCCAATGTGTCTGCTAGCAACATGGAAAAGTATTCTGTAAAAACATAGTTTGGCTGATGGTTGCATCTTCCTCCAACTTCACATTTGCCAGAACAGTTGCCTGTTTCACACTAGATTTTATTAAGTCCTGCCTGCAGAGCCATCATAGCTGCTGCAGATGCTGTTCTGCTGCAAGACATACTCTGTCTCCCCAGCAAGCCAGCTAAATTTTCTCTTTTAATCACATGCTGCTGACAAAGGTTCATGAAATCCCAAGAGTGCTGCTTGATACTAAGATAAAGATCAAGGTTCTGGCATGCTGAAGGAACGATTGTGTTTTGGAAGACACAGAGAGTATATGTAACGGATGCTATTTTCAAGGCAGGCTTCTTTCTTAGATGAAGAAATATCACGGTGTTACTATGTGATATTGCAAGTGGGAAATAAATGGTAGGGAAGAAATGGTGATATGACAGGGCAACAGCTTCTGCAGTAGGATCCTTCTTTCTTGAATCTATGTTGCACCATTACAATAAGCAGTGTGCACACTTCAGGTAAGCAAGGTTTCTTTGCTGTGATTGTACTGGGTCTGGTGAGAGTAGAGTTAGCATTCTTCATTGCAGCCCATATTGCATTTGTAGCTAAAACTGCATTGATAACGCACCAATGTGTTGAATATGGTTGAACACAGCCCCAAGGCTTTGTGTCTACTCCCTCCCCCTTCCAGAAAGTAGGCTGGGAGTGGGCAAGAAGCTGAGAGGGCTCATAGCCACAAGAGCTGACCCCAACTGACGAAAGGGGTACCCCAGACCATTTGACATTACACTGAGCAATATGTACTCCGGGAGAGAAGTAAAGAGGGATGCCTGAAGTCATGTTTTTTGTCTCCCACAGCAACTCATATGCCTGCTGAGGTCCTGTTTTCCAGGAAGCAGCAGGACACCCATCTGCCAGCAGGAAGCAGCGAATGAATTCCTCTTCTTGCTTTGCTTGCGCATGTGGCTCTTGTTTTCCCTAATAAAAAATCATTATCTCAATTCACAAGGCTCTTCACATTTTGTTTTCTCCCCATCCTGTGGGAAAGGGGAGTGAGTGAGCTTATGGTTGGGGGTATGGCCAGGGTCAACCCACTGCAGTGGTGGTGCTTTTTTAATGTTGTATGTGGTTGTTGACACATCAAGATCTCAGAAGTTACACTGATTAATGCAACATTGTATAACACAGCAGACAGGAAATACATGGAAAATTTCTTTCAGCTCTTTTGTCCAGGGAGTAATTGGTAAGTTTATTTAGCATTGCAAAATTGTCCACACTTACACATCAGAAATAGTTTAGATGTGATGGTCCATTTCTAAATCCAGTAATTTCAGACAAAAGAATCAAAACTTCAAATATACAGCAAGAACAGATTGTTCAAGTTGTGAATATTGTATTTCAATTGAAAGATTTCTTCTCCCTGTGGTAGTTATAATGTACTGGGGCTTCAGCTGAGGCGGGGAGGTAAAAAAACTTCACAGATTTTTCCTGCCCATATGCACCTTATGGACTAAGTAGTATGGTGACTTTCTTTTTAATCACTAATTACAGTAGACCTGCCAGGTATGCGTGTGCCAAACTTCCCTACAAAGATTTACTGCCTGTCATCCACACCCACACAGCTCACGTTGGCCTGTCACTGGCCAACAAACTCGCATAAAGCCATCAGACCTACAGAAAACCCAAGTCTTAAGAAAAACAGCTTTTCACATGGTCTCCCTGCTTACAAGTAGTTCAGCTGTAACTGACATTTCTTACATTTCCAGAGAGGTGAGTGATGTAGTGTGACCATCTGGTTCCCCAGTATTCATGACACTAACACTCAAAATACACGAGTGCCTGTGGAAAGTGAGTATGAAAGTCAAAGGTGACTGAATATACATGAGTTTTCAAACACGAACAGGTTTTCAGACATTGCTCTTTTCTTCTGTGTGGGTTTGCAGTGCTGAGAAAGAGAGAGCTCAGTGAACGTGAGGTCCTCTGGGAACTGCAGGATCAGCTTACACAAGAGTGATGGAAATTCATCTTCTTCTTCCCAAAATCTACTTTTACTTTCTTTGCTCAGAAATACAAATATCTTCGAAATTCCTTTGAAATGTGAATCCTAAATTAAATATTTTTGTTACAATGATTATTTTTTCTAAAGTGTGTATTTTTTGAATTGTTTGCATACGTTCTTTTTTATATAACATTTTGTACAACTACTGACATGTGAGGAAATACAGAAGTAAAGCAATAAAAAAGGTTTTAAAAATCTTTAGTTAACAAGATAATTGCATTCCAAACAAAATCTGTATTGAAAATATCATTTGGAAGATTATCAAACTTTGTTCAAAGTGTCTTCCCTCTGCTGAATTTTGCTACACTTTAAGCATCTAATGAAAAAAACCATACATTTTCTAATGGAAGAATCTTTTAAACTAAAGCACCTGATCAGTTATTGCCTGATGAGTTTACTATATGGCACAAAGACAGTCTTTTCTATTTTTTGGGATCATCCTGTGATCAGGAGGTGACTTTAAGCTGGTTTCTGCTCGCATAATATTTGCTTGAACATTTGCTTTCCTCGTCACTCACAGAACCATTAGCATTTGGTATGGGTCTTCCGTATCATAATTATTATTTTCATTAAAACAACTACTTACAATTTATAAGCAGTTAACAGGTACATGCACACATGCTTGCAGGTGGAGCATTTTTGACTTTGAGCTGGAGTTGCATTTCAGTTCTTTCTGAGTTAGGCTGAGCTTCCTTCCATGCAGCAAATTGCTGACAAGTCAGTGGTTTTCAGATGACAATGTATATTTTTTACCAAACAAACATGCGTTTTAAGCATGGTACAGGAGTGAAAGTAAGCTTTTTTTAAATTGTTTTTTTTTGGATGATGTTTCATGTATATTATCAATGGTTGAGCAGCTGTTTCAGTTCAAATGTTACAAGTATTTTCATATACCAGCTCTATTTTCAGCTTCTGCATTCTCACTTTAACTATTGCCTATGACTACTGATTTTCTTTTTAAAACTTTTCATATGAAAAAAAGAAAAGTTTTTCTGGACGCTTAAGTGGATTTTGTTGCAAATTGTTTGGAACTTAACACTATAGAGGATGTTTCTGGTGGCAAAGAGGACTGCAGGAAAAGGCTACCAACTTCAGTGAGCCAAGGAAACACCTACCAGTCATGTACTTTACAGCTGTAGTGGCATTACTGAGACTTCCAAGCAGTCACCATTCAGCCAGTAAAGTTACACTAATGCTGTTATGAAGCAGCTTGCTATAAAACGATTTATTACTTCTCATGTTTCCTAAAAAAATTGCTTGTTCTTAAAAATCTGCAAGATCTGTATGTTGCAAATTTCATGGCTGAGCATTTTAGGTTCATTTTGTAGTTTTGGGGTTTTGATTTTTTTGTTTGTTTGTTTTTTGTTTTTGTTTTGGGGTTTTTTTTAATCCAAGTTGCACACTTCTAAAGTAAAAGGTTAGAAAATGATAATATCTCACCTGTCTGAACAGTGACTTGGCAGTTGTCTGTATCACCTTCTCACCTCCTTGTTTGAACAAAATACTGCCCATGTTCAGCTCAAATTTACCCCCTCATCCCTGAAGCAAGCATCTCCCTAGCAATAACAGAATTTCTAGAGGCAAGTGAAGGACTCCTACAAATACATTACCTTTTGGTGAGAGATGCAAAGCACTACATTACATTTGATTGATAAGATATTCCACCCTACAAGAATAACTGCATTGATGCTGACAAAGTTGTTCTCTGGATCTCTTAATGACCATGAAATAATACTTTTAAAATATTAAGACTTAGCCATGATTTTACCCAGCATAAAGCCAGGGCCAGTTTAATGAGTTACTCCTAATCTAACCTGAGTAATAAATGCCAGAATGGAAGGCCTTACCCAAAGTTTGTACATGGCTGTCTATTCATCAAAGGACAGTGGAGCAGGTTTGTTTTTTTTTTTGTCTGCTGAACTATAAAGATTTTCCACATTTTAACATTAAGTACTGCAGCACAGATATCAGTAAATGTTAAGATGTTCTGAATAAGCAGTTTCAAGAAATTTATGTACCTTAGCTGATCTCAGTTGTAGATTTCCTGCTTTTTCTTGACAATATACATATCCAGATTAATTTCCCGTAAGGTGGCAAACTGTTGAAGCATTGCCATTCGCTTACATGGGCTTGGAAAAGGATGCCATGTTAGCTTACGGATAGCTGGATGCATCCTTTTCTTCCTTGTGAGGATGAAAATCTGACGAGTCCTTAGGGAAAGCTTGGGGAAATGTTATGTTGAGACTGTAAATGTGATAATGGCAAATTAAGAAGAAAGTTGAGTGCATTTCACAGAAAGGAAGAGCGCCATACCTTCTGAACATTAGTAATAATTCTTCAGAGATGATCACACACCATAGTTAGAAGCATATTCCTGCAGGATTTTCTTACCCATGTTATTCTACCTGTACAGAACTTCTGTGGGATCCTGACTTTCATATGGACATTAACCAGTATTTTCCTCACTACAGAAGTTCTGGCTACCTTCACATCCTCAGTGCCAAGGAATTCCAACAACATGAAGTGCAAAGTTTAAAAAGAACAAGAAGGAGCAAGCCAGATGATAGAAATCTGGAAAACCAACACTATTCCTAAAGTTAAAGTTTTGAAAGTTGATAAAGAAATCAGAAACAATCTTCTCCATCACACCACATGACACTTCTCTGGGCAGAGCAGAGTCAGCCAGTCACACTGCAACTTGTTTGTGTTTCTGGAAGCACCTTGTAAATGTAATTCCTGCTTTGATCTGAGCTAGCAAAGCTGGACTTTTAGTCTCAGAAATCCCTAGAATCAGCTGCAAGAAGGTGACCACAGATTCAAATGGAACAGGGGCTTTGCAAGTAAAAATGCTGAAGATGTGAGATAAATATAAGACTTTAGGAAATAATTCAGTAACAAATAGTCCATTTGTAGGAATGTAAAGCTATAAACGGACCAATAGTTTTCTGATACCAGAGTTACTTAATTACAAAACACACAAGTGCAATAAAGAGCACAATTTGAATGTTAGCCCACATGGCACAAAGTGCTTAAGATGATGCTGTATTTGTAAACAGGACATTAGGTAGATTACCACAACACAAATTCAATTAGAGACAAAGTGACGTCTTACTACTTATGCCCAAAAGCAGTGTAAGGTACCTCACCTATAATGAACATTTAGCTATCTCTACTTTGTTGCTGCTTTCTAGCGTTATCTAAATTAACATGTCTTTTCTATATTGCAGATGAATTTGGCTATCTGTAGCCTTTCAACTGAGGGATTTCCCTTCCTCAGCTCAGTGTTCTGAGTATTGTCAATGAGGTCATACATATGTTCTCAGTAACATAATGGTAGCTTCAGCTTAACCATCAAGATATTGATTTAACCTTTGGGAAACTACCAAGCTGGGCATTATTAAAATAACATTTGCCACTTCACAGTGATTGCAGTAATGCAGTATCTCCTCTGGTGCGCCAGAGAACAGCATTCCCCCTTACTGTCCTTCCCACAGTGAAAACTGTGTGTTAAGTGGTGCCTGCTTCAGGTGACAATCCATACATTAGTTCACCTTAGTACATTTGAAATCAAAATTACAACCTGGGCGAAGATGTGGTTTCTTCCAGAAACAAAGGAGAAGTCTTTTAAAAAACTGTACTGACTTCACCTAAGAAAAATAACTATCATTTATGTATCAAAACTAATGAGTACCATGTGATCAAGATCTGATTTATCTCTCTTTTACATGATAAAGTGCTATGACCCTTTCACATCATGCTGGTAAATTGGCTCAATAATGACTCAGAAAATGCTTCCCACCCAACAGCTGAGTTTTACTGCAAGTCCTTTAATTGGAAATACAATTTTACATCTAGGCTTTCTTTTGTAACAAAGGTTTTGCTCTTGTGAATATCCTTATACTTGCTTTTTCTTAAAATATAATAGTTGGCATATACAGTATGTGCTTCTGAATAATATCTTTCATATAGCAAATACAGCCAAACATATAGTGTCAGGAAATGGCTTGTTGAGAGCAGGGGCCTGTTTTCATTAACATGGGAGAAAGGCACCTTGCTGTGCAGCATTGGATAGTCTTCAGGTACAGTTGCTTGACTCAATGCTGTGAACAAAACAATGAGCGGAAATTAGTCAGGAGATTTAATCATAGGAAAGCAAGGTATGGGAGATGTCAAGCAACTCGGGGGGGGGGGGGGTCTGTAATTGGTGCCATGTTCAGTCATGTTGTGCTGGCCAACTGGACTTTTGGGAATGCAATCAGAAAGCCTGGACAGTTGGTTAGTTGAGGAGTACCCCTGCCAAGCACACTGGCTGCACTTGGAGGGGCGGAGGGGGTTAATGAGTCCCTCTGGTTCCAGCAAGACAGATGACAAGAATGCTGGGGGAAACCATGAACTCACTGTGGGGACTCACCAGAAACCTAAAGGAAAGCTCTCTCTGCTCCTGGAAATCTCCAGCTGAGCACAGGGCAGGGAGGGGGAAGGGAGGTGGTTTTGCTACTCTCCAGGACAAGGAGACCATATATGCACATCATCCTGGGGTCATTGTTAAAACCAACATTTCCATCTCACTCCTCATACAAGTGCGTTCAAGGCAGGAATAGCTAAACATTTTTCCAACTCTAAGATTTCTAGGTTGTGAGGGACCATGAGACTCTATGTTTTCAAGGGGGATGAAGGGTACTAAAGAAGGCAGTTCACCATGGATTCCTATGGACCTTGGTCCCTCCAGCCCTGATGTGGTGGTTGCCCAGACAGCATATAAGCTAGTTTGCTCCTGAGCTGCTTTGTGTCGTGGATCAAATAACTCCTCCCAAAAACCCAGAACTGATGGATGAGGACTTTGCTAGAGGATCTGTATCAGTATGGACATGGATCTTACCAGCAGCTTCTCCCTCATCATGGGTAACCCTGACTGTACAATCTAAACCATGTGGATAAACAGTCCCAGTAGAGTGGCATTGCAATCATCTGTCACCTGTCACAATGGATTTTTTAAGCCATTAAATCAATGGCTCCATTAAGTCTGATGCTTCTTTTCAGAGAAATGCCTTTGAAGTGTTGGTCATGTGGCTCAAAGGGGGTTCCCAGTTTCCAGCCAGGCACCTTATAGGTGGCCTTCCATCTTTGCACGTATTGCATCCTGGGTTGAAGATCTCACATGGTTAGTCCCAGCAGTGACAGACACAGGTATCTATAACCCAAACCTTCTCTGTAAAAGGGAAGGACTGCTGCAGGTTGCAATCAAAACTGAGGTTATTTAACAAGTGGGTCTGTGTTGGGGAAAGCTAAAAGCAAGTGTAGTCTTGCATATCTAGGAGCCAGAGTTGCACCCCCTTGGGTAGTACTCCTCATGCAAGTGCGCCCTATCCCAGCTGGGCTCCCCCAGGCTGGAGCTCTCCCAGTGAAACTCTCCTTCTATCAAGTTCCAAGAAGCCAGGGGTGCAAGCAGGATAGGAGCAGCTTTGCCAGAGTCATGATGGACGTGTGCTGCCTTTTTATGGTGTGCTCTGTTGTGTTCCTTGCAGAGTGCAGCACAGGCAGCGAGGACACAGGGGCAAGATGGCAAATGAATGTGAAGGGCACTGGGAAGGCGACAAGGTTTGTTCTGAGTTTTGCTGCAGTTGGTCTGCTCCAGGGGTGCTGATCATGAAGAGCATGAGCATGAGTCATCCCTCATCAGCTGATCAGAACCTTCAGGCTCACTTCATAGAGAATAAAGACTGCATAGATGTAGCCTAAATGTCTCTGTAAGCATCAGCACTCAACCGTCAGTCAACACCACTACTCACAACTTGTCATTTGACAGAGTAAATTCTTCTGAATCTGATTTTCCAATAAAAGCTTCTAAATCTGTACCTGTTTTTTTTCTTCTTTCTGGCGGGTAGACATCCAAATGGTATGCTGTCCAGGGACAAACTCGTGACTAAGTCTTCTTGGAATTCACAAAATATATCTTCCTACTAATTCCACTTTGCAGCTCATTGTCACGCACATACCATGAGCCTGCTGACACAAAGGGTGCGGATTCATGGAAAGGAGGAAATGAGACTGTAGCAATATCACCTGATTTCACCTGTTGCTGAACACCTCCTCAGGAAGGCCCAAGGACAGGGTGTGCTCACAGCTAGAGTGCCCAGGGATCACCCATCACAGTCAGGAGCCTATAGCTGGCAGGGTCAACTGCTGCCCAGACAAATATCCCTGTCCTTGGATGCTCTGAAAGAAAGGCTCTGTCATCGAGATGGCTGGTCCCCTTGCAAGTAGGAGTCACACCTTTTCTCCACACTATCTATTTGAAAGAAAGTTTAGACTGCAAGGTTCAGGACAGTGTTCATGAGTCAATAAGTCATGAATTTTCCCTGAAAATCTTTAATCCAGAAAACCCCTCCCTGCCACCTCTACTATAGATCAACATTGAGATCAATATGGTAAACTAATTGCTCCAAATTCATGTTTCTCTATTTAACATGGGTCTGAACATTCCCCATTTTGTAACACAAATGCACACCAAGACTGCTGCAGATAGCATCTGCTTGATTTACATTGATCTGAACTGCCCTATAAATTCGTGGGGAAAGCCCATGCTTGTGGCAGTATTACAGGCAGGGAGAAGGGGAAGAGAGGCAGAAGGTAGCTTAAAAAAAAAGCCTTCAGATTTACTGTGCTAAAAATACTAGAAGTGGCATTCTGATCTTGCAGGTTTGATGCAACAAAAGGGAAAGCTTCAGTAGCATTTAGTGTTTGAGTGAAAACGAATGAAGACTGTGAAATTTTTAACAAAAGCTTCTCTATTTCCTGTGTTAATTAACAGTTGATGCTACCTAGGTGTTAATAAAAGCAAACAGAAAACACAGAGCATTGAAAAGAGCTTCTTGAAATCCTTTCACTCTCTGTTCATACTGAGCTTTTTTTGCCCTACATAATCTCACAATTTCTTCTCTTCACTCATCGTGGTCTCCCTAGTCTGCAGGGTTTTCTAGCCTGCATTCCTGATGGAAAAAAAGAAATTCCAAGGGGAAGTGGCAGTCTTTTGCTTTTCATTTGGACAGAGCCTCGCTCAGACACTGGGATCCTGATCTAGAAGCATGACCTGTAGCTGCTGTTCCAGTGGCAATGACGTGAAGAACGAGAAGAGTCACTCTTGTCTCTCTCTGGGCTGGGGATCACATGGTGCTGAGTCTCTACATGGTGCTGTGTACCACTGTCCTGCCTGCAGTGCTGCAACTACCACAAGCAGATAGCACTATAGGACAATCAGCGTCTCCTCACTGAGGTCTATAACTCCATATGTGCTGAAGTCATCTCTAAAAAGAACACTAAATATTGTCTTTCATCTTACTTCACAGCCACAGGTCTGAGCAGCTGCATCTCAGCCATCACAGGGAGGGCTCACATGGGGGGCTTCATAAAAATACTACTGCAATCTAAAGCAAGAGATGTTGCTATTCTCACTCCCACTCCTTCATAGTGTGAAAAGTCAGGCCTGTTGACCTGCAAAGGGAAACATAAATTACATTCACTTGTTAATTATTCCTTTGTTCACTTTTACTTTTTCTGGAAATATTCTTATACTGCTACATTATTACTCGCAGTAATGTTTGATGCCAAATCTGATATAGATCTCTGGTGTGACTTTTGTAATTCATACTTTATCTTTCTTCAGGCAATGGCATTAATATTTTTTCTCTTCATTGCAATGGAATATATTATACTTACATTTTCAAACACTTATATAATGTTTCACTTTTGTCTTGGAAATCTTTCTAAAGTGAAGCTAAAGCTTCTGCTGGGACATCAAATTTTCAATCTAAAACTATGTCTAAGACCTTCAGAAATCCTTTTCATGCTGAACATCATTCAATTTCTCCCTTTCTGGGTAACCTCCACCCAGAATCTGTCGGGTAAAAAATGGTGAGTAAGTAAAACCACCCTAAGTGTCTGAAATAGGTCTTATATGCAGCCCTTCAATGGTAAAGTAAAGGTAGTTCTTCAGTCGTGCTGACTTCATCCTTTTGGGGTTTTTCCATCCCCTCAGACACATGGTACATTCTGTCTTTACTTTTCTGATGCAATGCAGCCTACATTATTGAAACACTCCATTGCTGATTTACTAATTAGCCTTTATTACCAGAATTGGTCTGACCTTATCTACCTTTAGTACTATTCTTCCTGGCTCTGTTCCTCCAGAGCATTCTCATCTATTCCCACGTACAATGCGCATTCAGGAGCTTGCTTGGGTTATGAGTCAGAAGATAAGCCCGTCTCCCAGTCTCCAGCTGTAGCTGGAAGGCTCTTGAGGCTGCAATCTCTAATATTCTTTACAGTAATTGTTATTTTCTTTACAAAGTAGGTTGAGGGATCAATATCTAAAAGTAGTAGAGATATTATTATAATTTGCCTGGCATTTGTAATCCAGACTATAGACTACAGAGAAAAAATTACAGGCATAGAAGTGCATGCCCCAAACATCGAAATGTTTTTTTCTGCTATTAAGCAGAGGGGGACTGTCTAGAGATTCTAGCATGAGGTAAAGAGTCTTTGGAGGGTGGATAAGGTTTGTTCCACCATGTACTTCTTACTCTGAGAAGCATGACTGAGGTTGGTGGGAAGCTGTTGTCCCACCTTCTCCTTCCTGAGCAGCTGTGCAAACAGTGCCGTGACATAAATGACCAAAATAACATTAACTTTAAACCAAACACTAACCAACCCAGAAAACCTCTCTATTGGAGTAGGCAGCTATAATCGACAGTTTCTCACAAACACGCTTATCTGCTCACCAGCTTAGGTGATGTGTAGGAAGTCTGCCCAAGGGGGCTGATTCACTAACAGCCATCAAGATTACACCAGATTACAGTCAAGTGCAGTTGAAAGACTAGGACTGCTGTCAGAAACTGATGAGTTCAGCCACACAATAAAATGAGTGCTACCACAGAGTGATGTGCAGAGCACATTAGTGGTTGCTGGTACTTGGGGTTTCATATAGGCAAAAAGGCTGGAGTGTTTCTCTAAGATACTCTGTTGAGTCCCATAGAACTTACCTGATTTCTCCTGACCCCTGAGCCTGCTGCCCTCAGCGGTACAGCAGCACCCTACAAGAGTTCAGGGCCTAAGCAAGAGGAATTACATGTTGTTAGATTGCTATTCATACCCTGTACTTCAGGAATGTCATGCTACACAAACACAGCAGCATGGCAGCCTTAACATTTTGCTACCCAGATGAAATGTAGGAGGAATTCCCTGCATTATATGAGTGTGACTACATTGCTCTAATCACAACATGATTTATCATAGAGATTTGGGAAAGAATTTCTGTAAAACACATTTTTGCATTTATAATGGAGCAACTTTCCATAAAATGGGAAGCACTTCTTAAGGCTTTCTACCTTTTATTCCCCTTCATAATAGACAGATTCATTTTAGACTATTCGCTTTTTATGAAGTTTATCATATTTTTTAAGCAATTCTAGCAGAACACTGTACAAACTTGCTGTGTAATGTTGTCTCCTGCAACATTTGTTACGTTTGTTACAGAATTTGTTATATTATAGAGTTTAGAGATAGCTGGTAGGTGAACTATTCTGTAGGCGAAGAGGCCGAACTGTTTCCTTATGAGGCATTGTTAAATTATCGACAGCTTAGAATTGCCCAGTGAGCAGGTTGGGGCATGTTGTAGGGTTTGGAATAACACCTGCAATTTTCCCTGTCAGTTTCATCCTGAGAGAAGATGGTACAGTCATTATTCATTCTCTTTATAAAGCTATAGCAATTTCACATTCAGTCCCTCAGTTGAGGGAGCAGAAAGGGACTGTAGTCTTTATTCAGACATAGCCATTTTTCAGGAAAATACAGCTGACAATGACAGAAGACTTCCCAATACAGTGCACAAATCATGGATGAAAAAAACCTCCCAAAACTCCAAAGTGCTCCCAACAGTCCAAGCAACCCTCCTCAAACAAAGAAAGTGGTTCTTGTGGTAGCGACCAATTTCCTGTTCCCAAGCAGATGCTCTTGAAAAGGGATGAATTTACCAATTATTTTGGCAAAACTATTTTTTTTTGTGATTATGCTAATAAAACTGGAAGACTGCAAGAGGCTGGCTAAAAAAGAAAGCAAAATTAAGGGCTGGCTATAACATTAGCATGGTGGGAAAAGCCATCACCTGCATCAGTAACATTCAGCAGTGTCAGAGTAGGAGGCTCCATCCAAATTCCTAGAAATGCTCGAAAAGCATACTCAGTTCCCCAAAGACATAAACCAGCAATCTATCTTTTCAGTGGCAGTGCTCACAGAGAGAGAGAAGTGAGTCTGATCAAATTGCAGTCCACACAGAGGGACTGACTTGAGCAAGAAGCAGCTTGGAAAAGGTGAAGCAGTTTTGACTAGATTCATAATCAGCATGAAAAGCAACAGTATTCACAGTAAAACAATCCAAGCAGCCATTTAACTCCACAAGGACTGACAGTATCGGGCAGAGCTAATGGGCAATTTTCCCCTTGAAGAAAATGTTGTGGTCTAAACAGGGAAAGCTTACACAAACAAAAGAGGAGACAAAATATAGAGAAAACATTAGGAATGCCATGATGGAAAAACTGTACCAATAAGGGATAGAAAGGAACAAAATAACAGAAACAAGTAGGCATCCAAGGAGTGAGTACTTTTACATATGAAACACAAAACAGCAAAGGAAACCACCAACCACAAATGAACAGAAGATGCCTGTAAAGCTCAGTGGCGTATCGGATGAAAGAGAAGGGCTGAAGCCTGGGATGAACTAGAAGCCAAAAGCCAAACAGAGAGTAGGACATGGCTCCCAATTTTATGTCATGAAGGTACCCTGAATATTTTGCAAGGAAAGAAAGTGAAATTGCAACAAACCAAAGCAAATTAAAATCTTATTATGGCATGCTTACAAACCCAGAAGCCTGAGAGTAGCTTAAAAGCATGGTGTAGGGAAAAAAGAAGGCTGGGATTTCAGGTAGAGACCAAAGACAACAAAGAAGCCTCTGCTTTTATGAAAATGTGACCGTAACAACCCTGAAGCCAAAAGAAATGCTTCTCTCATAGACAAATGGCAAACTGAAGGTGTAGCAGGAGGAATTAAATGTTCTGTTCCGTCAAGGCAGACAGAAGGCTTGTAAATTGCTATTATGTTGGGGTTTTTTTTTGATGTACCAGGACGTCTTCCAGACTTGTTACAAGTGATAATAGATAAAACAGTTTGGCTATTATAGGAACTGATTCCCAGAAAATCAGTTCCATTACAAGAGCAAAACAACTAACAATGGGAGCCACGAGGAGAATGGAAAATGAAATTGTATTGTTACAGAAGCCAAGAGTTGAATGAGTAGCATGCTCCTTGCTTAGAAATCAGACAAGCTATTTGCCAGAGACCCTTATGCTTCAAACAAAGCATTTAAAGGACTCAACATCAAAGGCCTGCAAAAGGAGAAATATAAACTGACTTGACATCAGCAAAACATCATTGGCAGGCAGTGCCAATGACAGCTATTTGTAAATGTCATCAGAGCTACTTCACCATATTTGGAATGTCATCAGGTTGATAGAAATGGCAAAGAATGACATTTGGGTAAAAACTAAGGGCAAGACTTTCAGTGTTACCAAAAAGTTGCAAAACCAAGATTCTTAGGAAGTCGCATCATAGCTGAAGAGGTTTTGGTGGCACAGATACAATGATAGTTTAGGGAAGGCTGCTGCAGATCATGGCAGAAATCCTTACTGTCTTCTGGGACCACCCAGGAGTGCAGGACTGCAATTGTGAAGCTGTGTCACTTGCAGGAATCCACTGACCATGCAAGGTCCATGATCTTGCTTTGCAGAGACAGAAGTAATAAAAAACAGCTTCACTGGAGGGATTCAGTCAGTTTACAGGCTATTAGCACTAGTAAACTTACTACATTTTTTTTCCCCAGAACCTTCAGATTAAAGTAAACTTTCATGATTATTATTACACAAATGTGCTATATAGCTACTGCGACATGGCATAGCTATCACAAATGTCAGAGACTGCCTACCCATCCCAAAATATTGCAATATCTACAGAAAGATGTGACAAAGGCTACAGAAGATGCATTAGGTGACTTCTGCGTTCTGGATATAATTTTTAAAGCCATTATTGTGAGCTTCTGAAAGCTTTCATTAATTGCCACTGATATTGCAGAGCTGGCATTTAAATATACACTTTAGGAGACCGAGATGTACCTAACTGGCTTCTTTTCCAAAGGGAATTACAACATAAATCATGGCAGTTCACCAAAAATATGACATCATCTACTTGAAAGAAATACAGGCAACTGAATGACACAGAAAGCATCAATCAACATAGTTATGAGACAATTTCAAGACAGAGGTTAGAAAGAGTCTGAGAACAAGCTATATAAAACAACAAAGTGCAAGTGTTCATACCAGTTGTTCTGTCGGGAGGGTGAACAACTGGGGCAAGGCAAGATCTGCCTCTGAAGACTAGTGAGATGGAGTAAATGGACCATGACGACATCATATGTAAAAGCAGGCATATTGCAGTAAAAGTTTTCTCCAGGTCACATTTGTGCCAATCTGGAATAAAAGCTAGGAAAGCAGAGATGCCATAGCCAGCAGACCATAACAACCTGTGGTCAATGCAGATATTTGTGGGAAAATTCAAAAGCAATTAAAATAAACCACTTTCCTAACAGACCTAGCAGCATTGCAGGGATGGAATTTTTCATTGTCATCATCAAGTGTACTGCTTGTACTCCCAGGGACTAGAGATAAGGACAATGTAAGCACAGAAGTGTCCTGGACAATGCAAGGAAGATGAAGCACGTCTGTGGTGGTTTCATGGGTGAAACTGAGGTTACACCAAGCTTCGTTCTAGTTACCTCTGTCTAGGAGGTCAATTATGTCAGATCACTGCTACTGGAACAGGGCTAGAAATATTTTTTCATGTCCAGCACAAAGTTATATGATTACCGCAATTTGCCATTTCTGCAGCAAAATTTACTGAAGGTATTTGATATTGTGAAAACCACAAATGTAAAAGAGGGAATTGGTACTCCAAAGATGGGGCTCCCATTCTTGACTCTGGTGGATTCAGCATTTGAGTTCGTTACTCAGCAGTGAAAAAGGACTTTCAGCTGGGTCTTCCGTATCCCAGGAGAGCATCTTTGACCAGAAATATATGCTGTTCTGAGATCACTTGGCTTTTCTCATGAGTTTCTTTCCCTTAATCCTCCATATTTCTGTTACTTTGGGGGGAAAATGAGGGGAAGAAATAACTATTTTTATTAAGGATATGTGTCCATAGGGAATGGCAGGCCATATGATACTCCCCCAAGCACTCTCTCATCCTTCACTAGTTCAGCTCAGGGGATACCCTGATTTAGATGTGCCTCTGCCTATTAGTTTTTTCTTGTCCAGGGTCTTTTTGAGTCCCTGTTAACCTTCACTAGTTACTTCTTTTTTTACTCTTGTTTTACATTTGCACACTGAGCACAGCCAGCTGTCTTAAGCTTTTGCTTGATTCCTGTATATGGAGAGTTATAAAACAGCCTTTTAAGTAAAGAAAATCCTTGAAGTGGCACAAGGCTTATGGTCTGTAGCTACATTAATTTATAGAAAAGTCCTTGTTAAAGACAAGAAAAATAAAACACTGTAGGTTTTTCATTTTATCAGATCATTATACAGTAACATCACTTCAAATTTAGATCCTATCCCCACTAAAGATAGCTTTAAAAATTTATATACTGAATGGAAAGTTGCATTCAGCAAGATGTATGATTAAATGACACTAATATCTTCCTTATTAATTTCTTCAGTGCTCCTGAACATGAGCCTCACACTGCATTTTTCTAAGAAGTCCTGAACTCTGTCTTATGTTTGCATTGCCACCACTCATCATCTGTAGGCATGTGAAGCTCCTTCTTAAATCTGCCTACATACCCTCTTTAGTGGTAGCCAGAATGGGTCTTGGCTGAGCACAGAGGCTGGCTGGGCACTTTCTTCCCCGCGCCACCCATTCTGCTCCACTCGTGCCTCTACTCCCAGGAAAGTCTTGAGGGTAAGTTTTGGAGTTAGGCCTGATATTAAGAGTTCAAAAGCCAGAATCATCTGCCACTGCAGACAAGTGGTATTGATTTCTGTTCACAACACAGAGATGATAATGACTATTCAGGGGCAGGTTTTCTGTTTTCTCAACCTGTGGGAGTTTTTAAGCTTTTACAATTTTTCTG
Source organism: Psilopsiagon aymara (assembly GCA_024733675.1). Taxonomy (NCBI): domain Eukaryota; kingdom Metazoa; phylum Chordata; class Aves; order Psittaciformes; family Psittacidae; genus Psilopsiagon; species Psilopsiagon aymara. The sequence goes on along the minus strand of JANRGW010010947.1, from coordinate 1,113 downwards.
TATCTCTTATCAAGGTGTAAAGTTGAAATACTGAAAGCCAAGTCAAATCCACTTCCTTTCCTTCCTTCTGGGTCTTGTTGTTCAAAGTGTCTTTCAATTTCAAATGTATTCTTCCTTATTCTAATTTTGCCTTTGGGAAGAAGTCATATGTCATCCTTAATCTGCTCCCTTTTTCCCATTGCTCTCCAGAAACAAATGCCCACACCTCTGGCTGTGCCCTCTCACCACATCCCTACGAACAGTGGGGCTGAGCTAGTGTAGAGGTCCTCAGCATTCTTCCTCTCGCTGCTATTGTAGTACCTATCCAGCACAGCATCTACAGACTTTAGCCAAGGCTCACAACTTTTGTTCTTAAGCAAGCAAGCATATTAATAGATAAACATATTAACAGATAGGCATATTAACTCCACAGTGCCATACCTAATTTCTTTGCTCCCATTATGTCTCTTTTAATGATGGCACACAGCAGGAGAGACCATTTAGTCCAGTTCAGACCCCTAGGTTGCACCTTTGCTTACAGCAGCAATGGCAGCAGTAGTAGTCATTTACTATTATTACTGCAGGAGCTGGCAGCCCCTGGAACCACCATGCCAAGGAGAAAACAGGAAAGAACAGCCACAAAGTGAACAGGAGTTTGCTGCCTTCAGGGAGATTGCAGCACAGCAGAAAGAGAAGGGCTTGGGCAGATGGGAGAGCACAGGAAGCAGTAGGATGGCACTTGCTAAAATGATGGCCTATTCACACTCACAGCAGCACACAGGCAGTTTAATACTCTCAGGTTGCCCATGGACAACTGCAACAACAGCCGTGCATCCTTTGCCTGCAAACAACTGCAAAACCAGCCTTGTGGTTCTTCCAGCTGTCACCAGAGTGCAAAAAAAATCCATCAGCAGATACAGAAGTCTGCTTAAATCCAGACTAATGGATGCAGAAATGGGAGCAACTGAGGGGGCTGGTCTCCAGGGATGTGCTTAGCTCTCTGCAGCCCCAGCCACCTTGTCACCACGAATGCTTGAAAAATCTTCATTAGGGGCTGTACTGATAGGACAAGGGGTAATGGGTTCAAACTTACACAGGGGAAGTTTAGATTGGATATGAGGAAGAAATTCTTTA
>JANRGW010010946.1:0-56974 GCA_024733675.1 Psilopsiagon aymara | reverse complement strand
CAGCCTTCTCTCCTCCAGGCTGAACAGCCCCAACTTTCTCATCCTATCTTCATACGGGAGGTGCTCCAGTCCCATGAGCCTGGAGGATTCCAGCTATTGTACATACGTAGAATCATAGAATAGTTAGGGTTGGAAAGGACCTTAAGATCATCTAGTTCCAACCCCCTTGCTATGGGCAGGGACACCTCACACTAAACCATATCACCCAGGGCTCTCTCCGACCTGGCCTTGAACACTGCCAGGGATGGAGCATTCGTAACTTCCTTGGGTGACCCATTCCAGTGCCTCATCACCCTCACAGTAAAGAACTTCTTCCTTATATCCAATCTGATCTTCCCAGGTTTATATTTTAGCCTGTTACCCGTTGTCCTATCACTACAGCCCGTAATGAAGAGTTCTTCCCCAGCATCCTTATAAGGCCCCCTTCAGGTATTGGAAGGCTGCTATGAGGTCTCCAGGCAGACTTTTCTTCTCCAGGCTGAACAGCCCCAACTTTCTCATCCTGTCTTCATACAGGAGGTGCTCCAGTCCCTGATCATCCTCATGACCCTCCTCTGGACTTGTTCCCACAGTTCATGTCCTTTTTATGTTGAGGACGCCAGAACTTTACACAATACTCCACTTAGTGAGGTCTCACAAGAGCAGTACTTACACATGTAGTTAGAGCACAAGCTTAGGTATTGTCTTCTGAGATAGGTTTAAGGTTATCTGACTCAGTGTCACAGTTTCAAGTGGCATTAAGGTAACATTGGTTGCAGAGTGTTCATTATTCTTGTCTGATTCTGTAACTGCTGTCTTTTGTTCAGTGTATAGCTGCTTAATCTCCAAAGTATAATGACCCGAAATATGCAGGTGTTGGTGTGTATTCCTCCCTTCATGCACACTCATCCAATTTACTGTGGTTTTTTTAATACTGTGTATTATTATTCTGGATGGTTGGGACCAGATGTGTTCCTTGTGCTAGGTTTCAAAGTCTGCAGACAGTTCATGATTTGGTAATGGCTTGCTGCCACTGTATTTTATCCTTCTGATCATTTCAACAGAGGGTGCCTAACAGGCGTCAGGAAGTGGTGCAAGAGTAAGCCCTTTTTGTTTATTGGTTTTTATTATTATTATTATGGGGCTGTTTCTTTGATCATTTTTCTAGTCTGAATGCTCTGCCTACAAAGTCTTGACCTTATGCTTTTTTCTTCCAGAGGCACAATCACCTGCCTGTCCCACTGCCAGGTCCAGCCCTGCACTGTTTTACTCTCTGAATTAATTCTGCTTATGCTAGCCGAGCTGCTGCAAATCTGCATCTCTTCTGTTTAGGAACAGGGCCTCTGAATACCTTTTGTAAAGATTTAATATTTTTTTTATTAGGAGCAAAGTACTGTGGGAAAGGAAAGAAGTAGCATGCAGCCACTTTGACATACTCTTGTGAGACCCCAGTTTTCAGAACTTGGTTTGATCCTTGCTGTCTTTCTTGATCTTTTTAGATGTCTTGAGTGCTGCTGTTCTGTATTTCTGGGGCTAGCTAGATTTAGAGAGGGTTTTTATCAGGAGGAAACTTGAAAGACTTGAAGCTTTAATATTATTTTTACCTGTATTATTATTTTTTCGCCTTGCTATTTGTATGTTCTGATTGTCCTTCTGTTGACAATAAACAAATAGGTTTATGTAGTGTAGTGCATTGGAATCCATTTGGAATATATGCAGAAGTTGGCAGCAGTGACTCCTGAATTAGGAATATGACGTGTAACTTGAAAGCTTATTATGGCACAGTCCTGCTATGGCAGTCCTGACTTTGGATGGAGTTCATTGTTCTGTGGTTGTACTGCTGCTTGTTTCTTACCCCAAACCAAGGAACTCTCAGTAATCCTTAAACAATTTTGATTTTACATCTGGTATAGGATTTTTTTTGAGGTGCATTTAGGATTATATGATGGCCTGATTCTGCTTTTAGTTGGAAAAAAATTAAATACAGTGCCATTTATAGGTAAATCCATTGAATGAAGCTACGACCTGTGCTTCCTATAGTTGATAATTTCTTTTTCTTCTACTTACCACAAATCTGACAGATTATACCCTGCCTGATTCAGCCTCTTACCTGTTCTACGTGACTTCATGCTCATGTTAGATGATCTGTCTGACTATAGTGGCATTTAATTTCTCTGAAGATATGTTCTACTTTTGTCTTTGTTGGAGGCAGAATTTATCCTTTCTATAGGTCCAGCCACTAATTTTGAAAGTGTTCAGTCAAATGTGTTAAATGTTTTCAATTGTTTATAATTGCCTTACTTCAGTGAACTTAGTGTCAGTGATCTCATATGCCTTATTAAATGTGTTGCAACTTTCTAAAATATTCACGAAGTTGATATAGAAGTGTGCTGTTTTCACATTCTGTTAATTACTGCTTTCCATTTTCTTCAGAATTATATATGAGTTGCCTAACATAAGAGATTTAATAATTTAATATAGCAATTAAAAATGAAGTAGAAGAAACAATTTTGTAGACAGAATGCTATAAAATAAAAACAGAAGCAGGATAAAAGGCAATGTTTTGTACTACATTACACACACCAAATAATATCTGCCAAAAGTATATTTTCAGTTTCTGCTGTCTTGAAAGTGGCTTTCACGTTCTCACGCATGTACAGCCTTTTTTGTTTGGTTGGTTTAGTTTGTCTTGTCTTGTTTTTTAATTTTAAATCCACCCAAACCATAAAAGAAAAAAATATCTGAAAGGAGGATAAATATCCAATACAATAAAACATCAATTTGCTCTTATCTATTAGGGACAGGGTTGACTAAAATTTTTGCATCTTTGTCTTAAACAGAATGTTGGCTTTGAAAGCTCAGGGAAGAAGCAGCAGGGAGAGAAAAGTAACACAGTGGTAAGTGCATTATTTTTCTTTCCTCTGGGGCAACTGCGCAATATATTAAAATAGAAATCCTCTTCTTCATTTATATGTTGTAATAATTATCACAAAGGAACTTGAATTTTATTCTGCATTATCTCTTGTGTTATTACGTTTTTTAACTAAAAATACATGCTAAAGAGCTAAGTGAATGATACTGGTCTGCATACAATTGCCAACTACAAGTGAACGTCGTTGTGTGCATGTTTAGAAAGTGGAATATATGGAAAATTGTGTTGCAAGAAAGAATTCTGTCTTAAAGCTCAATGCCTATATACATATGGAGATAAGTGTATTTTTGAAAAATTTTAATAAAAATGGTTTGAATGCGTCTTTTGCCTCTTACCTGTCCTTACTTGTTTGTTGATCTAAAGTGTAGGTGAGGATCGTGTCATAATATCTCTCTTATGGGTGTCTTATCTTTAGCTATAGAGCATACATAACATGAAAAGTATTAAAAAGCCAAATAAAGCTTGGTTTTCTGATTAAAGGTCTGTGGAAAAGCAACACATGTTCAGAGTCAGCTTTTTTCTTTATTAAATGATACCAGTGCAGCTGTTTTTTCCCTCATATTGTCAGGAATTCTAGAGGCAAATATTTCTCATGAATAAAAAGAACACCCAATAGAATATTTTGTCTTCAGGATTTCTCTATGAATTTCTGAGAAGGAGCCGTTATTGCCCTCCACTGCCCTCAAAAAATCCTAAACTCAATAATTTATGATAGCAGCTTCCATCTGCTTTGATTTTATTAATAGTGCTGCTCAGATTGAGGAAGTACTAATAAATATTGACATTTCAGTGACTGTAATTTTGAGACTTACTAAAAAATACCAGTTTAAAAGATACATAATCTTCTGCTTATTTTATCTGGCATTGCTACAAACAGCTCATATTGAAGATTATAGAAGCATTTGCACTTGCTTGCTTTTTCCTGCTTTTGTGTGCTTTGGCATTCTCTGCTGAGCTAAGAAACTGTGCTGTCATTTTACTGCCTCAGCTGTGCTTACTGCTCTGTTAAGGTTTGTTGCTTCCTATGGCAAATGACTAGCAATGCCTCTTCCCTCCACATACTCTATGCTGTTTCATCTCTTTTGACTGTATTGTTATAACTGGAAGAATTAAGACAGTATCTCTTCCTTTCTGCTTGAATAGATGTTGATAGTGTATGATGCACAGCATTTACTCAAACAGTAGATCCAGACGTAATCCCTCAAAGAACTAAAGTTGAAACATAAGTGGTTTAATGTGGTTTTATACCTCTTTCAGAAGCTTACCAGACTCTTAGTCTGGTTGCTCTGTGTATCTAATTTTTTGTTGTTTTCTTTATATAGGAAGTCAGGAACTTGTCCTGTTTGTTTCCATGGATGTTTTTCATAGCAACAATGAAAGAAAATCGAGTTATTAAAAGTAGAAATTAGTGGATTCTGAAAGCAAAGCAGTTCTGAAATAGCTTGGTACAGCTGGCTGCAGGATGGATTTCACTTTAGTATTCTATTGGGATAAATATTTCATGTTGCTGGCTATGGAATAGCTTAAAAAATTCAAACAAGAAACCCCAAACATGCTCTATAATGTAGAAGTATCCTTTAGCCATTTGAAAATATCATTGTTAAAATACTGAAATATCAGTGTCATGGCTTTTTAAAAAAAGCTCAGTTTTTTTGATTATTCCATGGAGGTCAGAGGGACTCCTGCAGTTTCCTGCAAACAAAAAAGCAGTTTGTCGTAGTAATTATCCGTGAATTATTATTAAGTGTTTTTTTGTTTTTTTAGGGCGGGAGGGGAGGGGAAATGAGTGAGATTCAAGCACAGTGGCTGTAAAAATTTATTCCTCTTAACGTTTTCTTAGTAACACTACAAATACGTACCCAAAGAATATGCAATCAAGTCGAAAATCAGAAATGAAGCTCAGATCTAATGCTAATCTCAGCAGCATTGTTAATGATACACAATTAGAGTCTATTCTTCAGATGAAATATTATAGTAGCACTTATTTGGATAGATTGGTTGTCCAGATGGAAGTTAGTTTCAAGGGCTGCCTCTGAAAAGAGCAAATGGAAATGTGTGGGAACTGAGTTATTGCTAACTTGGCTACAGTTGTGTAGTGACAGAGCGTGTGTGTGTTACTGGGTAGCTATTATACAGTGTTATTATGAAAAGTTAATATAGATACATATATAAAAAATTGCCAAAATTACAATTGTTTGGGTATATGAATTTTTTTTTTTAACAGTAAACTTAATCTGTAATTTTTCTCTCTCTTTTTTTCTTTTTTAAAGGACATTTCTGTAACACTTGAGAACACTGTTGTTGAGCCAAGAAAATGTTACTGGTTCCATTACAACTAAGTGAAGAGGTTTTGTAAAATAGTTTGATGAAGGACTTCAGATGTTAATTGTATAAGGGATGTCTGAATATTTTAATGCAAAACAAAATAGACGTAGTAAATTGAAGTCTGGTTAGGATTTAATTCATAAATATAAGAAACAGACAATTTAAGCAAATGTTTTCAGAGTTTACACCTGGCATTTGTCTTTTTGGAGTTAACCCCAAGAGAAGCTTTGAATTTTATTACCAGTTTTGAGTTCTGTATTTCAACAAGCTAAGAAGTAGAATATTGCTGGTTTTGCTTATATCCTAGCAGCTGTTGAATCACTAAAAGCACACCTGATTTCTGCCATCTGTGATCCCTTTATTTTCTTAAAAACTGTAGCAAGCATCCTTCATATGTTTGCACTTAACAATTGGTTATTATTTACTGTATTTACTAACATGGTGTTCCTCCCATTACCATTCACCTTTGCTGTTTTATGAGCAATGCGTTTTATTTCTTTTGCTCTGAATGCTGTATGTGGGCAAGTACAGTGTGTTTTTTGGCGTTCCTGCCTGTGTAGAGGGCATGCAGCAATGGATGCAGTTGAACATTGTTTTCGTATCAGGGAGCAGGGAGTCTGAGACTATAGCTTGACATTAAAATGGTGAAATGGTTCCAAAATCCCTCTTATTTCTTACCACTTGTTCTCTGTCCCAGAGTGCAGCACTGTGTTTCATTAGTTTGTGCTGACCTCAGTGTTTGCCGGTCTGTTTCAGTGAAATGAATGGCATAACCAATCCAGTTTTGCAAAATACTTTATTTCTTAGAAGGAACAGCAGGAAATAGCTTGAATGACAAAAGTTGAGGAGGTGAAAATACCTTAACTTGTCACTGTGACCAAAGGAGTCTTCAACATCTCAACATCTCTATTTTCACAATATTAGCATCTTTCATCAACAAGCTAAATAGCCTGTTTCATGATATATTCTGTGATCTTTAATATCTCTAAATACAGGCTAGTTCATGCTTTTATGTCCAATATAAGAAGATTAATTTTCTCCTGAGTTTTGAATGTACAGAAAGTAATCAATTTCTTTGGTGACTTTTTTCTTTTTAGTAGATTGAATATGATTCTTAATAAATAAAGGGATTTTTTTCAGCATGAATATGTTAGGTCTTCTGTCAGATGGCCCAATTAGCCTTCTTGTATTTGGCAGGATGCATGTTATGTCACATGTGGACAGCACAATCTTTCCCTTAACTGCGTTTACACATCCTCAGCTCCCTAATTCTGAACTTACGGGTAGATGGTGAAGTGGTCTAAAGAGAACTTGACCAGATATTTTTGTGCCTAGTTTTTCTTGCCTTCCTCTATAAACATCTGATAGATGGTTTCGTTTTCAGCTCTGCTGCTGATGTAACTGGTAAACAACCTTTTGAAAGGCTTGAGGGTGGGGGAAGTGCTTTCACCAGCTTGGAGCATGAGCAGTCACATCCTGTTAGCATCAGACAGAAAATCTGAAGAACTAATGGTTCAGTGAAACCCTTGCTTTTAGACCAAATTAACAAATTAATAGGAACAAAATTACTGTGAACCTAATTGTACTCTGAACAAGCCTGAGTTCAGAATTTTCAGATGTGGTATTTGGGGGCTGTGTGTTTTGTTTTCTGGTAGTGTGGAATTTCTTGTAGGTTTGGGTTGGTTTGTTTGTATTAAATGCTTACCAAAATGTAGGTAGACACATGGGTGGACAAAAATGTCCCATATGTTTTTGGCACATCTGCAGGTGCTGTTGGGCTGCCAAGTACTTGTATGACAGAGGTGTGCAGGGAGTTATCAGAGTTCCATGAAAGAGTGATTTCAGTGGATGATGATGTCTTTTTGGGATTAAGTATTTAGTGTGTATCCAACCTTGCTGGCTATCTTGTTTTCTTTCACTAATATGGTCTTTTAAACTGATACTTTGCTTTTCTGCTTCCAGTGACTTTATTGTATTCAGTAAAAATGTTTCACGTTTTATAGATTGTATTGGGTGCAGGTAGCAAAGTTTAGGTAGTGAAGGGGCTGCAGGTGTAGCTTCTGTGAGAAGATGCTGGAAGCTGCCCCTGGAGCCAGTTCTGTCTGACTCCAAGATGGGCATGCTCTGGCCAAATCTGAGTCAGTCAGTGGTGCTGGTAGTGCCTCTGCCCTAAAACATTTGAGAAAGCTTAAACACGTGCTGCAGAGCAGCATGCAGGAGAGAGGAGTGAGGATATGTGAGAGCATCAACTCTACAGACATCGCGGCCAGTGAAGAAGGAGTGGAGGACATGCTGCAGGCACCAGAGCAGAGCATAGTGCAGGAAAAGGGGTAATGGTTTTAAACTGAAAAAGGAGAGATTTAGATTAGATACTAGGAAGAAATTCTTTTCTGGAACAGGTTGCCTAGAGTGGCTGCCCCATCCCTGCAGTGCTCAAGGCCAGGTTGGACAGGGCGTTGAGCAGGGGAGTGACGGGAGGGTTGGAGCTAAATGATCTTAAGGTCTTTTCCAACCCAGACTGTTCTGTGATTTCCTGTTACTATGAAACATGAAGTCTGCCTGCTAGAATCCCCTGATTTTTGGGAATGAAAACTGTACTATACCTTGTGTTTCCTTCTACCTTCTATGTATTTACCCAAACTATCCATGGAGAAGTTCTTATTTTGAGCAATAGAAGAAAAGTACATTTTCTGTGTGGCATCACAAATTCCTGTCTTTGGCAGTTGTAACAGTGGACTCTCTCTGTAGTACATCCTTTCCTCCATTATAACTTTTCTGCTTGGGCAGCTGATGATAAGATAGGCGGACAGAGGCAGGGAGTGAGGGTTGTGTGTTTCTTACTGTCTCTCTAAATTTACATTACAGAAGAGTGGTGGTGTGGAATACTTCCTCCAGCTATCCTGCCACACCCATTTCCTAGTGTTGGGAGCAATCTAATACTGAATACCAGCACTGAACAGCTATTCATGTGTGTGTAGAACTAAAATTTGATCATATATAAGATAAATTGAACTACATCACATTGCATAGTTTCATACATCTACTTAAATGCAGATCTCTTGATTAATTCTGGTCTTTGAAATGTTATAATTAAATGTACACTCAAGTTGGTAAAATCAGTGATTTGGGGAGAAAGTTGTTTATTTGATATTTAAATATGAATTTGACTGTTTTGGCTTGTGAGTTTAGGTACTTTAACTGACATAATAACTGACTGAAGATATGAGCCAACACTCTGATGTTGCACAGGCATTTGTTTACTGATCTGTATTTTATGGAGCCATGGATGCATCCGTCCTCCTCCCCCTCACCCCAAGCTTAAGATCTTTTTTACAAAACAAAGGAATAAGTTAGGAAAATTAGATACATGTGTTTTGCATTGTTAGGCTTTACAAGTGTTTTGTTGCTTTAGAAACTTTTGAGGCTTGACTAAGTAAGACTTGTTGCGAAGAGAACAGCTACTGAAAAAGTGGGAGCAAACACTGTAACGTGTGCTGCTTTTGAGGGATTTGAATGAAAGAGAGTATCTTATTTCATCATTTATATGAACCATGTAGCGAACTTTTTTACATTCTGGAAACCAAAACATAATTCTCAGAATTTGAAATGACTGAGTGAATTTATTGATGGCTGCCGCTAGTTAAGATACAGGTGTGTCTTCCACTGCCAGACTTCCAGTAATCAACTCACATGTACAATCTCTGCTTTTCCAGTCCTGGTTGTTTCCAGGCTGTATGTTCTTTTGTTTACACTCCTGTTTGAAGAGAAGGAGACTGCTGTGTGCTTCTTTCTGGGGTGGTCAGAATGACCTCCTCTGATCTCTGAAGTAATACAGAATGAGACAATACTTCTTTCTGTTAAAGGCTTTTTTGTTTGTAAATGTTTGCTGTGGAATTCCTCTTGTGTCTTCACATGTGGCCTCTGATGCGTGGAGAAGGCGTGGGTAGCTCTAACCAGAAAGCACGTCAGCTTCTGTAGCATCTTTGGCATCTGGCTGTGGGTGGCTGGAGGATGTCATGCTTGGAACCTGTTCCTGTGGAAGAAGCAGAAAGAGGTTACACTGTGTCTTTTACTCACTTTCCCATTCCTTGGGAAATCCTATAGTAGAATTTGCATCTGGAGTCTGCGTTGCCGCACAGTTAAATATCTTTATTTTTAGATCACTTTTTATTTAAATAACATGGCTGGAGTTTTACCGGAAGTGTTAAGTGTTCTGATGGATAATGAACGTTGTAACAAAATCTTAGCAACATCTCAGCATTGTTAAAAAGAAAGTCTTGACATTCCACAATCTTAATAAAGAGTTTCTTCCATCTTTTAGTGTATGGGTATAGAATCTGACTGCCGCCAGCCTGAGTGATAAGTGGCACTTCTCTTTGATGAAAATACTGAAGTACAGCAGTATGTTCACCTGTTGCCATATAAATGAAACGCACCGTGAAGGGCTTTGCAGGCTAGCTGCTCGTAGAAGATAATCCAAGTGCATGACTTTTTTTCTTGTCTCAGTAAGAGGAGGGATCTTGCAGTCTGTGACTTCATATAGTGCAGCAGCCGTGGTATTTGTTTTCTCCGTGTGTTACTAGCATACTGTCTGAAAGCTTAAGTGCAGGATGCTAAATGTGTCTGACTTTTTTGGCAGTTGGAGAAGAAAGATTCCTGTCACCAATCCAGAAATTGAAATATAATTTCTGCAATTCCAAAAAGAAGATTTTGTTTTTTAAAAAGTGCATTTTAATTTGCAGTGTTGGCGGTTTGATTGAGAAAGTAAATATTCAACGCTGTTTTGGAAAAGTATGTATTTTTAGACCAATTTCCTGAGGAAGTAAAAGCTTACATGATCATGTTGTCTGTCTGCACATGTTAGTCCTTCCTGAAAAATTGTTGAGTCTGTCATCTGATTTCAGCAAAACTTGAGGTGACTTTTAGAAGAACATTTTTTCTCTGAATTTTGTGAAAATTCATTGCTAATTAGTGGAAAGGCCTAAAATTGTGTTCTTGCTGAGGAGAAAAGAGGCCGAACATGCCTGGTGTATGCTGTCAGTAATCAGGCAGTTAGCACCGCTTAAGTTTGCCATCTCCTGCTGGGTAGGAATATTGTAAAAGCCATGGAGAGTAAAGGGGACAGTTGTAGCAATGAATGAGAATGAAGAAGGATACACCTCCATAGCAAGGTGAAATTTCTTGAGTTCCAGTGTGCATGTAAAATGTGCTGAAGTTTTCCAAGCTGAATGGAATTGCAAAAAAGAAATTACTTCTTTATCTGTGCACTTGGTAATTTTTCATTTTAAGCTGCAGATAGAACAGTTGGTAGAAACTGCCCTGGTTCTTTTTGTTATATGCTGTCTTCAAATGAAGGATTTGAAATTAAGGTACATGGATTTAATCACCAAAATAAAAAAAAAATGTTAGCTTTCCTGCAGCTATATTTAAGTACTCTGTAAAGGGTGGATTTTACCTAATTAAACAAAATTATTGTCCCAGTAACCTTTGTGAAAGTAGGGCTAAACTATGTTTTAAAAACACAATTGACACTTTCGAACTGCTGCTTCAAAATTCTCTGTAATGTAGGGCTGTGCTAGCAGGTGACAAATTACAGGCTAAATTTTGACTTTGCCTTTTGGTGTCGGTATGTGCTTTAACCCTGTTTAATGCCGCTACAGATCTGTTGTGTCTAAAAGAAAATAAGTACTCTCTCCACACCCTCATGTATGCACATATGCATACACATATGCAGATATGTATACACTTCTTTCCTTTTAAAATATTTGGTAGCCAGTAGAAGTTTGAGCAGCTGCCCAAGTGCGTCTTTCTGAAGTTGTCTTGGTTTTTAACCAGACCAATTTCTGTTTTACAGTGCCTGAAAATGACTACAAAGCGGAATTTGTTTGTGCGGCTGGTGCCATGCCGCTGCCTGCGTGGAGAGGAGGAAACAGTTACTACACTTGATTATTCTCACTGCAGCCTGGAACAGGTGCCTAAGGAGATTTTTACTTTTGAAAAGACCTTGGAAGAGCTCTATTTAGATGCTAATCAGATTGAAGAGCTTCCAAAGGTAGGTTGGGTGGTTTTCCTTTCAGTTACATTTGTTCACTCTGTTACTTCATTAGCATTGTGGAAGCTGATAGTGTCTAGGTTCCTTCTTTAGCTTTTAGGCTGCAGTTAGCCAAGTATTTTTAAGTAAATGTTGATCCCAGAAAAAGCAGCCCTAGTAGAAGGAATGTTTATGTGTTCCAGCATGACTAGTTTGCTGCATGAATTGAGATGAAACTGCTTAAGCAACTGACCTAGTTGAAGAGATGTAACACACCGGAAGCAGCTGGCTATTTTATTTCTGTGGCAGTGTCTGCTCCAGCTGACTAACCATATTCAACAAATTGCAGCATTATTTTGAATCTCTGATAACACATGAAAACGTGAAGTAGTAAGATTAATGCCTCATTCAGATCTGCGCCCACAAAAGACAGCTAAAATCTGAAGTATGTGTTCACTTGAAGTCCTGCTTTCTTCTTCAGTACATGCCTTGATAGAATTTCTGAAGTATTACTTAAGTTAAAAAACTAGGGGAGCTGGAATGTTACTTTGGTTATAGCTTTATTATAGAAATAAATATTTATTGTTTGTTATAAAATCTGAAGACAAATTGCATTGTCTAGTATACTAGAGAAAGGAATGAAAATCTTTGCCAGTGAGACTTTTGAGAAGTACAAAGTGGTCACTGCAATAGACTTAATTTCTGTTAGGAGGTTCTGTCTTGGTGGAATTAAAAACAGTAATAAGATGGAAGACTTAACATTTTAATTTCTTTTGTCAGATTTGTGTGCAAAACTTCATTGTCAGATGGGACAACCATACAGTGCTGTTAGATTTTTAAAAATTGCTATAACTACTTCAGGTTTTGCTGGTTTAGATTTGTTTTTTAAATATAAGTGAAACTAATAAGGAAACAAGGCAATTTCAGGGAAGTAACCTGACAGTTATCAGAAGCCCTGAAGACCAGTAAAGCTGACTTAAACCACCTAAGTGCTTTTGAAAATCCAATCTAAAATGTTCCTGAGAAGCCGCCAGAAAACCTGTATTTGTATGCTGAATAGAGCTGATAACGTAAAGCTAAAACTAGGCATTTTGCCAAAGTCTGTTATAGTTTAGAACTTCCACTGTTTCATTCTAGCCTTTTCTCAAGCAGGTATTTCTTTAGAGTTATTAATTTTAGGTTTAGTAACTTACATTGTAAGACTTTGTATCAGCTTTTGAGGATTTTTCAGAGGATTTCAGAACTTAATTCCTGTTTCTTATTCTTTATTTGAGAAGAACAAAATTGAGTGCTTAAAAAACCGGAACATAATACCTTTCTTAGGGGGGAAAAAAAATATAAATTCTGAGTTCCTCTTGCACTTAATAATTAAGAACTAAGCTAATATCTTCCAAACTCATAATTCTCTAAAAAAACCTCCATTATTAAGAGGAAAAAACATACATTGTAGTGATCAAATAGATGCACATTGACATTTTAACCTAAGCCATTTGCCTGCTTTGCCTTCCTTTTTTGTTAGTTGCCATTCGATTTCATTAGTCAGTTTCTATATGAAATAGAATTTTGATACATGAGTAAACTGAGAGGTGGGCAGTCTACTGCTTGCCTTGGTCTAATCTATTTGAATTATCCATGTAATAGGAAAGTCAGCTTGAACATGTTTTGTTCCTTTTTGCTTTACTTTGCAGGGACTTGTAGTAGTTTGGCTTCCTTCATGTTAATGTGTGCATTATAGTAAGTCATCCTTATAGGCTTATTTTTGATAAGCTAGCATTTTGTTTCTGGCTTTTAAGTAATTTTTGTCATTTTTTTACTACCCTTTCAATTTTCAAAAGAAAAAAAACCCCACATATAAGTTCAAATTCTTTAAAGGAAACAAGCAGAGATTAGGGAGTACTGAATACGTAATAGAAGTGCGTTATTTAATCATTTGACATAAATTGTGATCTCAAAACTATCCATTGAATATCCGTAAGGGAAGGCCTGCAACGTTTGAAATTATCCTAGTTGATTTGGAGCCAGAGTTTCAAGCTGGGTATGCCTTTTTTCTAACTCAAGCTTTTATTCAGTCTTTTAACTCTGGAAAGACTTCTAATTAAGTCAGCTCAGACAAGGGTGTGGTACTTATTAGGCTGTCTCCAGCTTTCTGAAGCCTGGTTAAGACATTCCCACTCTTCACCTTTCCTCTTTGCCCCTGGTGGTGTGTTCTTATCCCTGTTGTGCAGTCTGCTGCCGTTTGTATGCCACAGCACAACTAGTCTGGGGCTGTCTTGTCAATCTGATTACTGAAATGGTCTGTTGGTGTGTGGGTTTGGTTTGGGGTTTTTTTTGCTTGTTTGTTTGGTTGGGGTTTTTTTGTTATGTGTGTTTTTTTGTTTTGTTTTTTAAATTGTCTCCAATCTTTTAATCTTTCTTAAAAAATCTGTTTTTACACTATAGTCCTTAATTCAGTAGACTGACCAAGAGGCGCAGCATGAACAAACTGGTGGAGGGAAAGATAGTGGTAGGGAGGGAATTTGCTTTACATGAAGTGCTGGTGTGTAGTCTCTGTTTCAAAAGTGACCAGACATTTGAAATGCTTTCATCTTGTGTGCTAAAGCACTTCTGAAGAAGTATCCTGTTTAGCCCAAGTGCCACAGTGTGCATTTGAGCTGAAAAGCTCAAACTTTTTAGTTTTCCCTTTCACTTTTCTGTTTGGAAGAAGCTGGAATTCTGCAATAAAGCAGTCTTTAATTATATGACTTCTGGTACTTACTAACAGTAGTGATGGTCTACTTAATCACTGAATATACAAACATTTTAAAAGAACAACAACAACAAAAGGAATAACTACAAAGTCAACACCATATAAAACTCCCCTCGTCACATTTTCCTTCAGGGATCTTGCAATTCTTTGTGCTGCCTTTGCTCCAGCTGCCTGACTGGGGGAATTTCTAATGATTCCAAGAGTCCAGCTTGTTGTTTTGGGGGATAAGTTTTAAGTGTATATTCTTGCTTTAAGTACTGAAATACAGGAGTGGCTCCAAAACACATGACCTCATCAAAGTTCTCCTTCAAATATAATACCCTAAGTAACTTACAACTCTTCAAAGCCTTAATGATATCAACTAGTTCTAACAGAGGCACATTTCTGAGGAACTGGAAACATTAGTAGGCAAGTTACAGCTCATTCTTTGAACTGTCCAATTGCTAATTTATGTCTGCTTTTGTTCTGGGGTGGGATATGCAAATGTTACGTGAATGGGGCTTGTTAGACAGTCTGTGGTTGACATAATGGCCTTGTAATTGAGTGAGACACAAGAAATTTTGCTTGAAGTAAACCCACTGTTATGATGTTGATTGGGATAAATTTTTTTCAGTCGTAGAACACTTAATCTTTTCTCAGAATTCCAAAAGAAAAGAATACTAAGTCCAGGTACTCATGCATTGCCCAAAATTATTAGGAAAGAAATATTCCAACATAAATTGTTCAGATGAATCTATTCAACCATTTTCTTGGAGATTTTTATTTTGTGCTATCTATAAGTTTCCTGCATATTTTGGATATGTAAAAAAAGATTTTTCTTCCATTACACTAATATTACTGGTGCTATTTTGTTGGCTTTTAAAGATTTTGAATAAAAATCTCAAGGGACTTTGCATATAGTAAGAGATATTTTTGATACAAATTATAATCTCTGTATCGGCATTTTACAGTTTTCTATATTCTTAGATCAAACTTTCACTAGTTTTCATCTTAATTTGTTGGATTTTTGTGTACTTGAGGTGGGAAGCATGGAAGGGGATCTTTCTTGTAAGATAAAAGAGAATGAAATTTCCAGGGAAGAGGAGGAACAGGATTTGAATCAAATCCTCTGTTCCAGAGCTGTCTTTTTTTTTTTTTTTTGAGCAAATGGTGAATACCTCTAGGGTATGGCATGGCATGGCATGGCATGGCATGCCTATAATGGAAAACATTTTGCAATGTTTGCAGGACTCTATGTAACTACAGGTCACAGTTTCTGTAATACTCGAAGGAATTTATAGGAAGAGTGAAGCATAGCTGCTGGCTTGTTGTGACTGCCATATTTTGCTTTCCAAGGCATTGTAAACTTACTCAATTTTAAATGAAACCAGTTAAATAAAGTTTCTGTCGTCAAAACCTCTAAATAATCTGGCCTTCAAACTGTGGGGTCAGAAGTTTAAAGGGATAAAAATGAAAAACACAAGCTATATAGAAGAAACGAAGAGAAAGTCACATTCACTTTTTTTTTTTCCTTTGTTTCAATAGCAACTTTTTAACTGTCAGTCTCTGTACAAGCTGAGTTTGCCAGACAATGACCTAACCACATTGCCAGCATCCATTGCAAATCTCATTAATCTCAGGGAACTGGATGTCAGCAAGAACGGTAAGTCGCTTCACTTTTTATTTTGGGGTAACTAAAAGGCAAATAGCCACTGTCTGTACAAAGGCAGTACTGAAAATGTAATTTTTAGAAGCACTACGACTAGTAAATTTTGAACTACTACTGTAAATAACTTCCTAATATAAAAGGTTTTGTTTTGTGATCTGGTTGTGATTTTTAATTGTATCTCCCAAATTGATTGGTTTGTACTTTGAGATTCATTACTGAAAACTAATATAAATTATTTTATATTCTCTCAATATGCATATGCTCATATTTGTATATTTAGTGGCTTTCCTCATGTTCCACTATACTGAAGATAGTTTGCACAAGAATTTTTAAAATTTTGCTGGATTCTGTTGTTATACTTTGTTTCACATGAAAATGTTTTCAGTTTATTTTAATGAGCTGTCTGGCATGAGCAGCCAATGAGTACTTGGCTGCTTTGCTATCCTGCTCTGGGGATAGTAACCTTTGCTGCAGGGGAGAAGTGTCTATGGACAGTGACTGGATCACTTGTCTGACTTGTTAAAAATCTATCATTCTGTGTGAGTCAGCCTTTTATAATTTATGAACATTGTCAGCCAAGTATTGTATACATGAGGTTTTATTAATGATACTGCTTTGGCAAGCTGGCAGATTGAAACTGAAGAAATTGAAATAACTTATATTGTCATCAGACTTAGTTGTGTGGCTCATTTGAGAGAAAAGAAAAAGTTTGATCATGCTAACTGGTGAGGAAACAATAGTCTTGTCTTCCTAATTCAAAGTGAAGTAAGAGGACCTCCCCTTGAGATTATATTTGAAAATAAGAGTTACATAAATATGCCAAAGATTTGATTATATTGAATTTATTACTTTATTTGGACAGCTAGCTGATTATGACTCCAGAAAGTTAAGTGAGCTCTGCTTTGTTAAGAAAGTATTCCAGCTGTTGCAGTGTTGGGATTCTCCTTGATTGTCCATTGTAGTCCAGTCTCTACTTAAACTGTCACTTTATTATTTCTGCCTAATGAACACAGTATTTAGTGTGATAAATTGACCTGATTGTTGCTGCTGTGTTCCTGGTACAAGTGGATTAATAGCCTTTCTTAAAGAACACTAGCTGTAAAACTTTCCTAGTGACACACAACAGAAAAATAATCATCTTTTGTCCTCGACTGAACTGTTGAAAGGTTTAACTGTTTCTAACACAAGTTCTCAATGCAGAAAACTTAAAAGGAGCAGAAGGGCATTGGAGGTCTAGTGCTGGCAAATTCCATCGCTAATGTACCAAAATAGGCAGCTGGTCACTGATCAGCCCGAGAGTTCCGGTCCATCCAAAAAGGCATAACCTTTTGTTAAGCCTTCAGAAAGCTAGAAAGCTGTTGAAAGAGAACTTATTTGTCTGAGGCATATAGAGAATTCAAGGAGGCAATAGCTGAATTATATGCTATACTAATCGCAGTAAATAGTGCAGCTCTCTTTTCTAGGGTTTGTTTTGTTCTTAACCTGTCAGAGAAATGCCACGACACAAGCTTACTCATGTGAACTATTCTTATCTTCCTGTTCTCAGTCTTATCACAGTTTGGATAGTTTCTCTGCCTAGTGTTGCACATCAAAAATAGTCCTGAGTTCACATGCTTGTTTACTTGGGGTATCATCTCCCACTATTGCTGAAAGCTTTGTAAAACTCAAAAAACCCACATCAGGGCCCCTGTTTGTCCATGTTGGGTGACCTAAGAAAACTGCTATTTATTCTGTAATAAATTTGGTATAATTTGAGACTTCAGTTTGTTAGGTGAAGTGCCTTTCTCTTTCTGTTTCCCAATCTACTCTTGCAATCACAGAACATTTTTCTCTTGACAACTGCAAGCCTGTCCTCTTCTCTTGAATTTGCTTTCCTCTTGGTAAAAATTTATTGCTCCGTTTCCCACTGTCCATGATTGTTCTGATGTGTGCCTATAATAGAGCCAGATAGGAGGGGGTTTACTACTTTTTCAAGCCTAGCAAAACTGATAGAAGTATCTGATTCTTCCGTTGCCTTTGTTAGATATTGAAAGAATACAGTGTGGAAGCAGTGGGCTTTGTTGGAAATACAGGGGTTGCTTTCTCTTTTGTTAAACAAATAAATAAAATACTGGAGGTTAATCATCAGTCTTAGTGCATGATGATCAGATATGCCAAATTCTGAAATAACTCAGTATGTTTTACAGATTCCTGTAGCTGTGATATTTCCTGTGGTTTTCTTGTAGTACTGATATACTGTATTTTCTTCTCATGGAGATGGAGCTAAAACATGGAGTGCAGATGCCTTTAGATAAAATTTGCATTTAGTTTTGAATGTTGTATTTTAGAAGTGTAGTTACTTAGATTTCAGTTTTCAAATACATGTATACAAGATACGTGATAAGATTTTCATATAAGATAGGTAAGCTGCTTGTGGCATAGGCATAATCAAATGTAGTGACCAAAGAGAAGTATTTAATTTTCAAAAGAGCTGATATGAAAATGAAGAATGAAGCTTCAAGTTTAAAGCATGTGCAAGTTACCTGGTGAATTGTGGAGTCTGGCTCACAGGGGGAGACCTCTTGCACAGAGAAGCATACAGCTTTCCAATAGAACTGCATACATTTATATGTGCATGTAAAATATTTGACATTTAAATGAAAGATCAAAATTGTAGAAATTCTCTATGATAGGAGATTCATTATGTAAATGTATTAGTCCAGGAATCTTTATGATAATAGGTCTTGGGTTTTTTATTTCAGATTTAAATGTCTTAATTTCATACATGCAATATATTAAAACTGCATAAGAGAGACATGGCAGATGTGCAAATATGGATACTTTATTTAATAATATTGAAACAGAACAAGGATTCCTCTAGTTTAGTGTCCCATCTCTAACAGTGACCAAAAGCAGAAGCCTAGGGAAGGTTTAATAAAGTACAGAAGGCCTGGAGATGTGTTTTTCCCTGTATGCACCCAGTGTCCAGCGCCTTATTCAAGAAGGCCTCTTTTCTGGCCTTCTTGAGCCAGACAGAGTGGGAGTTTTAATTTGTAGTATCCATTTGACTCCTCTGTCAGTGCATCTAGTCTTTGCATGAAGTGATGTACGTTTCAAGGCATGTGGTGGGTTATGGTGTGCAAGCCTCTAACGGCTGTGTCTTCTGAAGCACATAGAAGTCTTTGTTTGAACATGTGGCTTGGAATATATTATTCATGGCTGCTGAAGAGGTCATGGCATAGATGTAGCCTAAAATATTGAACTGCTGCTGTATGTGCAGCAAGCATGAAATGGAGTTAGTTTAACTCTGCCTTTAGTTTTGTCAATGGGCAATAAATTCTGGTTTTTGGTTTGTTTTGGTTTTTTGTTGGGGTTTTTTTGGTAGTGAGTACATTGATTGTCTTTTCACGCATTTTAACCTGATTCCCAAGGCTATTATAAACCCTCAATATCAGAGGTATTCCATAGCTTCTTTTCAGTGATGCTTCAGCATTAAAGCTTTTAGCTGAAGCTTGATTCTGTCCTAGTCACAAAGATTAAATGATACTTGAACATATGGTACAATAAAAAAATAAAAAATAAATTGCATTCCCATGCCAGGAATTACAGCCTGTATTTTAGAAAATGCTGAGAGGTTGAATTTTTAAGTTCTCTATTATTCAGGCCTTTGAAGGATTAAATAACAAGATTAGAAAATAACTAGCAGGATCAAAAGAAACATGGTGTTTTGGAAATCAGGGTATCTGCAGTAGTCTCTTAGATATTAAGGAGTGGTTCTCTTTCACTGTGATGTTGCAGAGAATTTAAACATGTCAGTTTGTCAGTCTGTATTGCAGGGAATCTTCACAGAAACATATAATACAACCTAAGAAAAGAAAATCCCTCTTTCACCCCCCACTCCACACCCCGTACCTCCAGGCATATCTGCCCATAAAATTACTGTAAGTAATTTAACTAATTTTGTTAACAGATGCAAATTTAGATCAAATATGTTTTCTTCAGTGTTTTAAAATCATCTGCTGATTTGGCAAACTAGCTGTAGTATGCTGTGTGCCAGAAGTTGGGGAACTGGAGAACAACAATTTAGGAGAGTTTCTAGTCTTATGTTACCCATCTGGTGCACTTTAGCATCCCTGTAGATGCTGGGGATGGACAGATATAGATATCCCTTCAGATACTGAAAGGCTGTTATGAGACCTTCACTCAGCCTTCTCTTCTCCAGCCTGAACAGCTTTAACTTTCTCATCCAGTCTTCATACGGGAGGTACTCCAGTCCCATGATCATCCTCGTGGCCCTTCTCTGGACTTGTTCCAACAGTTGCATGTCCTTCTTACGTTGAGGACACCAGAACTGTACCCAGTACTCCAAGTGAGGTCTCACAAGAGCAGAGCAGAGGGGCAGGATCACCTCTCTGGACCTGCTGTTCACGTTCCTTTTGATGCAGCCCCAGGATACGGTTGGCTTTCTGGGCTGCAAGCGCACACTGAAGCCGGCTCATGTTCATTTTCTCATCAACCAACACCCCCAAGTCCTTCTCCACAGGGCTGCTCTGATAGTGAAGTGATAGTGAAGCAAAGAAGAAAATTAAAAAATAAATGACGGACTCCTGCATCTGCAGCTTTACTATAATGCATCAGCATATGAAAGTCATAAATTTATCCTAACTATGGGCTGCTATTCTATTTGAAGTTCTCTATTCAAGTATTCATAGTATTTTTTCTTAAATATATTGTCTGTCTTATTAAAATTACTGAATAGGATCTGTCTCTGCGGAATGAAGTGGTGTCTGTGTACAAGAGAGGACGCGGACAGAATGGAATTTCAGTGCAGTTAAGGCCTTGAATGTGGAATTTGAGTGTTTATTTCTGAAATAAGTTCAATACAAATATCCTCATGGACTCAAAGCAATTTTTATACCACAGAAAATGCATTATAGGAGTAATTATGTGGGGTTTAGATGTCGATTTGCATGTGAAGGCAGAATGTACCTTTAATTTTGTAAAGGGGTGTGCTTTGAGTGATCATCACCGTGTATCAACCAAAAGTGACTGGACAGGCAGTACTGAATTTGTAACCCAGTGTGGTAGCGGATGTGGGGCAGAGGAGGGAAGCAAAGCATCATTTCGTGATTATGTTACACTTTAGTTTCAGGTTACTCTGCAGACTTACACCTACTCCAGCCCAGTTACATACTCCAGCCACGAACTAGCCATAGTTGAAAATCACCTGAATGCTGGGAATTCTCCAAGACAGCATTATGAACAAAACTGCTGCCTACAAGCTTCCTAGTGTTCCACATTTTGCAATTTTTCCCTGGCCTGTTTATGTAAATTAGTGTGTCAGGCATGTCTTCAAGAAGCAGCATTACTGGATATCCTTTTTTTTTGTTTGTTTGCTTCCAGGGAAAAAGCATTTAGGAACCTGTCTTGCTACTCACACTCCTTCTCCCTCTACATTGTTTAAGGAACATAATTAGAGCAGGCCTAGAGAGAGATACCTTCTTCTAAAAAGTGAAAGGTCTTAAAAATGGTTTGAGGATGAATGCTTGGAAGACTTTTGTGGGCTTCTAAAAGTATCCTAGCTGTGCCAGTACATGTGTTTAAAAGGAATATAAACCAAAACCCACAAACCTCCCCCAAATTGTCATCTTGTTTTCTCTGCCTGCATCAGCTCTGAGTATTTAGCAGAGCAAGTTACTGTTTTTGGTGAAAGTGGTGAGTAGGCATTATCCATTTAAACAGATCAGGAGGCTAACAGTATAAAATAGGATTCGTTACAGCTTGAACCTCACAGAATTGGAATGATTTTTTAACTTTCAGATTAAAATCTTAAAGTTTTGAATTTCAGAATTGGTCTCAAACCAAAAAATTTAGAAATAATCAACATGCTTCAAAGCGATAAAAAAGCATTTTGCATGTTAGTGCTGCTGCTTTTTCCACATGTGGATATTTATGCAAAAGAGCCTTTTATCATAATTGTGAATAAATATTTTACTGTACATAGAGTTATGTCATTAAGTACTCACCTCGTTAACAAAATAAACATAAAATGTACTGTCAATACAGTATTTTATTGTAAATCTCATTACATTATTGCAGTTTTCACAACAACAGAGATTACATTTTTCTTTGAAACTGTAGAAAATGGAAGTGTTTCCTGGGGTTTTGTGGGTTTTTTTGGTTCGTTATTGGTTTTGTGGGGGATTTTGTGTGTTTTTTGTTGGGGGGGGGTTGTTTGTGGGGGTTTTTTTTGGGGGGGGTGACATTTGTGTGTTTGGGGTTTTTGTTTGGTTTTGGGTTATTTTAAAGAAAACACTGTTTAATTTGTTCTGGTCAGATTTGACTGAAGTTTTGACATTAATCATTACATAGATTCTACATATGTTACCTGTTTTCCTTTCCAAATCCCTTCCAAGCAGTACTCCATTTTTCATTGTGTAAACCTAAGAAAGGACCCCCCTCCAGAGTAGTCATCATAGCTTACAATCCTGCAAGTGGCCCTCATTAAAGGGAAGATAAATGGTAAAGGAAAGCGCAAAACTTTCAAGAGCATGTAGAATTGGAGAAAAGGACTTTGTAAAGTGGAGACGGAGAGGTGAATCTTCTTACTAAGCTGTAAGCAGGGACTTGTCAAGCAAAGTCACTTCAAGGAAAAAAATCAAGAAACCCAGTGGAGGTTGTTTTCAGAATTTTGAAAAAAGCAGAAGCTTTTCTAGGAAGGGAACTTTTGCACATAAACAAAGAGGAGAGAGTAGAGATTGAAAAGTTATAATGAATTTTAAAATCAGTGTTTTATTAAATTTGTAACAAGTTTAATGATGATAGGTTAAATCCATGACATTTATTTTTTTCAGTTTTGCTTCTTGAGAAAGGTAGGTTTCTTCCATAGGTATCTAAGCTGATATATTTTTGCCTCTAGTAAAAGACATTCAGAAACCCAGGCTTCTGAAATGGTCATATACAAGGAAATCCAAGTTGCAAGGAATTTTACAATTCTGACACTGAGAGTTCAAGGGGAACAACTGAGATAGAGCAGGTTTCAAAAAGCTTTGGGGTATCTATTTGCAGAGCAGAGTTTATTTGCAATAGTTACTCCTTTCTTTTTATATGATAGATTTTTTTCTAGGCTAGGCTTTCACTAAGTAAGTCAGAGACTCCTAAGCTGCTTGGCAATAAGTAGAGTACTGAGTACCATGTTGTACACATGGAGGTCCACCTTCTGCCAAGCTGCAACTCCAGCTCTGAGAAGGAAGGTGTTACTGCTGCCCTATAGCCTAGACAGGCACCTCATGGAAACCTGAGCTCTTGGTTGATCTGAAATCAGCTACAGCAAGGGACCCTGTAGGAATTTTGGAAAGAGGAATAAGCAGTCCGAAAGGAAGGATGGGACAGCACTGTGCTGACCTATATCGATTGGGTTCTAACACACTGCTTTCTTTGAATAATGAAAAGGGCTGCTCTTAATTCACAAGGTATGCATAAATCCCAGATTGAAGCAAATTGTATAAATACATGAGAATACAAACTGCGACTGATACTTTAAGCTTTCAGCTTAAAAATTTGGATTGTGCAAACATTTTACATAATCTTTTGGACTGTTGTGGCCTATGTTTTTGAATTCTGAAAATATTGTGACTGCCTTGTTGGCAATGGTATTGATTGAAAGGATAGCTGTAGTAGAGGCCAGAGTTGAAGAACAAACAAAAGCTGCTCTTTTTACGGTTAAGCTGCTTTTCGGCAGGCCCTAATAGTTACTTGCCCAGAAGTTGAGATCAGAATGAACAGATTAGCTGAGGGAAGGATGTATGTAGTTAAGGTGGCTTTCAGGCTCATGCAAACCAAGCCTACGTGTTTGCGTCTGTGTCCTATGTATTTGTAACAGTGCAGAGTGAGACTGGTACACAGTGGGCTGTAATTTCATTTATTTTGCAGCAAGAAGGATTTTTGATGTGTCCTATGAGAACTTTTTCTTTTGCCACATTCCCCACAAACTGAGAGATCTAGCTGTAAACTCTCACTTGGCAACATCACCCGTATGTCTTCCGTAGGTCTTGTATTTTTTAATGATTTTCCTTCTCTGTCCTTTTTAGGGATTAAACCATAACCTTTTCTTTGTAAACCTCCTCCCCCCCCTTTTTCTTTTTCTATTGCAAGCCTCTTTAAAACATTTTGTGATTCTGTGTAAAAAGAGGTAAAACTTGATTGGGAGTAGCAGAGCAAACCCTCATATGCAGTAGGGCTGAAACAGTAGCGTATAGGGTTGTCAGCTCTGGAGATACATTGCAATGAAGGATTCTGCCAGTTGATGTTACTTGCACAGTTTTCCGTAAATCCAGAGTTGCCAATATTTCTGAATTTAAAAAAATATTATCTGATAGAGAGAAAATGTCATCTTGGTCTGCAAGTTATGTTGACACGGGTTATAGGACAAGATTGTGCTATGGGGGGAGGAGATGAGTGTGACTCAAGATGGTGAGTGGGGCCTCAATTATACTTAAAATTGTCTTAATCTAGTCTAAACAGAGAAGCGTTTGTGCACATTTGCTCTGATGATCTGCGCCAAAACAGTCATTGCTCTCCGTGGAGTTAAAGATCGGTAGAAATTCCATATTTCAGCCATGTTACGTGATCCAGAACTGAAGTTGATTACCCTCAGATCTGTGGCCGTTGACCAGAAATCGCTATATGACCTTCTATATATGAGCTTTTCCTTATGCCATTTGGGCATGTCCGCAGCTGGTCTGGGGTCATGATTAGGCACCACTTTCTTGGTTAGGCTCATTAGCTGGTGAGTTTTTGCCAAATAGAGTTCTGAGTCATAGAATCATTGATAGTTAGGGCTGGAAAGGACCTTAAGGTCATCTAGTTCCAACCCCCCTGCCATGGGCAGGGACACCTCCCACTAAACCATGTCACCCAAGGCTCTCTCCAGCCTGGCCTTGAACACTGCCGGGGATGGAGCATTCACAGCTTCCCTGAGCAACCCATTCCAGTGCCTCACCACCCCTACAGTAAAGAATGTCTTCCTCATATCCAATCTAAACTTCCTCTGTTTAAGTTTGAACCCTTTACTCCTTGTCCTCTCACTACAGTCCCTAATAAAGAATGATGAATGCCTTCTGCTTTTGGCTTGGTCCAACAAGAATTTTAATTTCTTCTTCCTTACCTTACTGCTAAATTTCTCTTAACAATATTACTCCCGTCTCTCTCTTTCCCCCTGTGCCCCTTTTTCTGTTTGTTTGTTTGTTCTTTTTCCAAGTGTTGGTTTTGGTAGAAACCAGGCAGTGAATTTAGAAATGCCTGAAATTTGCTAAAACGGAGGAAGGGGCAGGTGATACTGAAAGCTGTTACATAAAGCACACTCTAATGGGAAGCTGTACTACAGAAAGAACTTCGCTTTCAATTCAGTTTGAATCTGGTAGTTATAATTAAAGATTACCAGCAAATTGTGTTTTCTGTTGTGCTCTAAAAATGGTCATAGTTTACAAGCGGGATGGTTTGGTGGTTTGGTAGTTTTTTTGGGGTTTTAAATATTTTTGGTTTTTGTGTGTTTTTGCTTTGTTTTGTTTTTGGAAAACAGTAGGTGTTGTCTGTAAATAATTTACAGTACTGAAGTCAGTTCGGGGTGATGGCTGTTACCATGTAGAGTAAGAAACAACAGCAGGATGAGGAACCGGCCATATGATGCTTTTCAAGTAAAGTGGATAGGGCTGCAACAGGCTTAGATAACTCCTAGGTAATCTGTTGCACTGCCTTCTATAATCCTTGAGTATCAGTATATAAAGAAAGAAAAATGAGATTTAGAAAGTAATGTGGATCTCAATTTGCAGCATTCCTTTGATCAGATGATAGTGGTGGGTGGGGTTGGCTATCAAATTGATTAATTCACACAATATTAGAAAAGGAGAGCAGAAAGATGTGGTCACAGAGACCCTTGAGATATGCTGAGCTTCCTTAATGGGCAAGATGATTCAGGACACTAAGAATAGGTGGAAAGCAGAGAAACAAGGAACAGGTTCTCTTATGAAGTGCTCTTTACAGCCATTTTCCAGTGTCTCTCAGCCTTCTTACACACTCTTCCTTCGTACTTGCTTTTGAAATTTGATTTCTTAGCAGGAGAACTTAAAGAATACTAATCCAACAGTAACTGCATGTTTTTAACATGTAAATGCAGCTTCCTGTCACGTGATAGAGAGCAATATTCCCCTATTTTTTTTTTCCTGTCTTCTCAATATGTGCTACAAACATTAGGTTTATTTCGTGCTGTCGTTCCCAATTTACTGCTCTTTCAAATGATGGCTGACATTTATCCATACTGAAGTACTGAGTGAGGTTGGTAAAGATGGTGTATACCATAATAATCCTGGCTCTAAGCAGCAGAAAAATGAAAATCAGAGGCTCCTTCACTGTTAGCTTTGACATATCAGTTGAATTTCTATTGCTAATTTGTTGTTAAAACGGTTGCTGCCTCTTGCCTGAGGCATAGTCAAACAGGAGACTACTATAGAGTTCTCTGATTATGTACAAAAGTTTATTGGTTTAGCATGTCTTTGGATAGCTAATATTTTATTTGGCTGTTCCTTTGAGGGTAAGTTGACATTGACATTTTCCTCTCTATTAGATATTCTCTGTTTTGTTTTCTAGATAGTCATGACAGATTTTTGTCTTGTGTTTCAATGAATTCTTGACACAGGCAGTGGAAACTAATCATAAGAACATGAGGTTTAACCTATAATTATAAAATCATAATGAGAGTTGGAAGGGACCTTGAAAACCATCTAGTTTCACCCCCATGCCATGGGCAGGGGCATCTTCCAGTAGACCAGGTTACTCCAAGCCCCATCCAGCCTGGCCTTTGACACTTCCAGGGATGGGGCAGCCACAACTTCTCTGGGCAACCTGTCCCAATGTCTCACAATGAAATCTTTCATCCAAGGAGCAAGCAGGTGCCAGCAGTTTCACTTTAAAAGCTTGTAAACTAAGCTTAGAGAATCTCTCAGTGTAATTCAACTAGTGAAACTAATGGCACAGGGTGAGTCTTGAAACGCAACTTTGCTTCCAATATTTAAATGTATTGGAAATGTTTCTCTAAATGCAAAGACTTTATGGCAGCGATTGGTAATGTACACTTCTAGTCATACTGTGGTAGTTTTCTTAATCTTTCTGTAAACCTGTCCTTGCACTTGAAAATATCACTGCTGCTTTCCAGGAATGAAGCTTCATTACATCAAAGTGTTATGATGTAGTGAGTTAAATCAGGATTCCCTATTGTCATTTTCTTCTTCAACTCCACTTACAGCGCCAGTAAACCTCACATGGCTGAAGCTGTGTACATCATAGAATCATAGAGTGGTTTGGGTTGGAAGGCACCTCAAAGATCATCTATTTCCAGCCCCCTGCCATGGGCAGGGACACCTTCTACTGGACCAGGTTGCACCAAGCCCCATCCAGCCTGGCCTTGAACACGGTCAGGGATAAGCTACTGTATTTATTAACACGTGTGTATTTACATGAACAGGTGTGGGAGTAAACCAGATGTGTCAGAAATCTTCACCTATATTATAGTTGATGATTCAATTCCTACTGGTCCCCTCTGCTTCTATATTTTATTGTTTGCAAGTTCAACAAGCTGTTTCCCAAAAGGCTCCCTGATACTTAGAGGTATTTAAACACCTGGATTAACTGTGTGGCTTACTGTGCTTTTCTTGCTTTTCACGACTCTGTAACAGAGTACAATACCTGATATGAGTCAAAAACAATAGTTTCAACCATTTAATATGGCAAAAAAGTTCCTGTTAAGAAAGACCTTAAAATCTGCCTTGACAGAAATGGTGTTTCTACATGCATTGAATTTATGGAAAAGTTGACATGGTGACTTTGCTACTCGACATCACCAATTGACTTAGTCATAAAACACAAACTTTCAAACTACTTTTCTTCTCAGGTGGTATTTCCAAATCTTCAGTCCTAACATACCAGGTCAGTCTTGTTACTGCACAAACATAGAAAGAAGCAGACTCAAGACTAGTATCAGAAATTGTGTCATTTCTTACGTAAGTAAAACTACTATTTAGCAGTTGATGTTCTGCCACATTTTCTGTGCTTCGGTATTCTCAGAATGTATACATGGAGAGATAAAACCAAGTCCCACCTGCTATTCTGAATAAGAAGACCCGCTGCTGTTATCTTTCTCTCTGCAGCTGAACTGTAAGAATGTTAATATCACTTGGAGCACAACGAAATGTCTCGCTGTCACTTGCATAAAAGCAAACATTCAGAGAGTACAGTTCCTTCTTAGTAGTCCCATCCCCCAAGTTCAGGCTGCCCTCTCCACACACTTGATGAAGCACCCTAGAAGCAGCCACAGTTACATACACTCTTTGAAAGGCAAACCCAAGTTTTTTAAACTCTATTTTACTGGCATAGCAGTTTTTTCTTGGAAGAAAATAGCGTATTCTTAATCCAAATGGAAATACTGCTGTATGAATTTTTACTGTACTTAGGACAAGTTTATTTAAAATGAACACACCTGTCCCAGAATATAAGAACAATGTAGTGACACATTGCAAAAGCACCTTCAGGTACGTTAACCATGGTTTTAGTTATTCTTATGGTATAGTAAAGATTGAGGTGAAAGTTTTGGGCAGTAGAATGATTCAGTACTGATACCCTACTGACGTGGTAGATACCCCTTTCCTGTTTTCAAGGCTGTTTTGTCAGTTCTGAAAAATGCAGCTTTGGCTGATACATGGACTGGAAATTCACCCTGGCATTTCTGAAGATAAACTTGGAAAAAAAAAGTGGTTACTTATTGTTTTAATTTTCAAACATTAAGTGTGTCTGCAGCATCTTTGTCCTTTTCTACAAATAATCTGAAGCTAACAGCAAGCATATATCACATTTTGGGATATCTCTTCAGAACTGTGAATGCTGTAAGCATACTTCAAGTTTTGAAGCCTTACTATTTCACCTGGATGTCATACAAGCCATGCATTTGACAAACAGATCCTGTTGGAAACTCTGTTCTACTGTACAAATTAATGCCTTTACCCCTCAACCACCTCTCCCTCCCTCCCCTCTTAAATAATATTAGTACTGAGAGCCTGATCTTAGGTACATTACAAAGTACAAATACTTTAATATTTGGAAAATTGTTAGTGTGCAGTGTCTCTATAATACTGCTTGATGAGCTGTCTGGTCAGCTGCACTATGAAATACTTTAGATGTAGAATAGTGAAAGAATTGATACTGCATAAGAGTACTTCTTTAATGAGAACTGTCTGAAGTGAAATATCAAAGAACCAGTTCACTGTTCGCTAAAACAAAGGTTTTATGGGTAGTATTTTTATGTACATAATTTTCACGCCTGTGATGGAGTCCAATAATTTAAAGACTGTTTCCTACTTCTTCCTGTGTTTTGCAGGCATACAGGAGTTTCCAGAAAATATAAAGAACTGTAAAGTTTTGACAGTTGTTGAGGCCAGCGTAAATCCAATTTCAAAGTAAGTTTGTAATTTTTTTGATGTTTTATATTATGTGCAAACACTGCTGAGTCTCAAATTTGCCTGAGACATTCACCAACCCTTGGATGCAAGCAGCAGAGTCACAGTACAATGAGGTTCATTAAGCTCATTGCACTGTGATACAGTATAGCTATGTCATTGAAGTATTTTTCCCAAGTTATTAGGCTATGTGGGCAATACTGCACTTTCTCAGCTTTTTGAAGTCTATCATTTATCTGTGAACGTAGAGAAATAATGAAGAGTTTTCTTTCTTAATAGTGATAATTTTCCTCTAAAGCCTGTACCACTGTGATTCAAACTTAGCTTATATGTGTAGATTTGTGCAGTATAACTTTTCTGGGGAAAAATATATTGTGTAGGTTTTAATTATGTTATTGTCTCTAATGAGTGCCTCCTCCACATTAGGTGTCAGGAGATCACAAGTAGGAGGCATACATTTGTTGTTTGTAGAATTTATTACCTGTAGATACTTAGTACTTATAAAGAATTTTGAGACTAACATGACAGAGAGCGAGTATTGCCTTGTGCAATTTTGTAGAAATTCTGGTATTACCTTCATTTTGATGTTATCAGCATGTAGGACTTAATACTATATTAATGTTTGAGAAAGTGTGGCTTAATGCCCTAAACATAATTGAAACAAATACACTACATTATTTCTATATAGACTTCCAGATGGATTTTCCCAACTGCTAAACCTAACGCAGCTGTACCTGAATGATGCTTTTCTGGAGTTTTTGCCAGCCAATTTTGGCAGGTAAGTTGAATTTAAAACTTAATGTCTGTATTTAGTTTTAAATATATACAGAGCAGTTTCTGCTGCTTCTTAGGCAAAGTGTAAATTCGAGGAGAGGAAAGACTGTACGTTACCAATCCGGTTTTTTAGTTACAAAAGAAAATTTTATTAGCATTTTTTTAATTGGGCTTTTAAAGGAGAGTCAGAAAGAATATGAAGAAGCAAGAAATAAAACTCATTTATACACTTCCTTCTCTTACAGCACAAGTCTGGTATGTACTGGAGACTAATATTTCTGAAATATGGTTCATTTATCATTTAGTAATTGTAGTGACGCAAATAATGACATCTCTGATTTCACTTGTCTCCTCCTAGATGCCCAGATTCTTCATACACATCTGTAATTCTCAGGTGCCTTGTTGTCAGGAATCTTCCTGAAAGACTTAGCTTGTTTATGGTGTGATGACTAAGCAAAATTATTACATGTAATAGCTTAAATACAAGACAAATACCAAACCCCTATGTCTTTAAAATGGAATAAATCTTGGGAGCTGAAGTAGAAGGATAATATTGTTAAAAGGAAGACTCCTAGTTATGAATAATTTATCCAGTTCTTATACTGATCTAGCCATTTCTGCTTTCCCCCCCTCACTCTCTTCACTCTTATTTTATGCTCTCTTTTCCTAAATTCATTCTTCAGGAGACACACCTATTAGATAACCAGGCATGGCTGCATGAAAGCAGTTGCCTGAATCTATATGGTCATAGTTCATAGAATAATGGAATAATTTGGGTTGGACGGGACCTTCAAAGGTCCTGTAGTCCAGTGCTCCTGCAATAAGCAAGGATGTCTTCAATTAGATCAGGTTGCCCAGAAATACATCTAGTCTGGCCTTGAGTGCCTCCAGGGACTGTGCATCCACCACCTCTCTGGGCAACCTGTACCACTAATTTACCATCCTCATTGTAAAAATTTCTTTCTCATGTCCAGCCTGAATCTCCTTCTTTTAGTTTAAAACCATCACCTGTCATCCTGTTGCAACAGACCCTGCTAAAAAGTCGCTCCCCATCTTTCTTATAGGCCCCTTTTAAGTGCTGAAAGGCCACAATAAAGTCTCCCTCGAGCCTTTCTTCTCCAGGCTGAGCAACCCCAACTCGCTCAGCCTTTCCACCTAGAAAAGGTGTTCCATTCCTCCGATAATTTTTGTGGCCTCTCCTGGACCCTCCCAACAGGTCCATATCTTCTCCATATAGTTGGGTCAACTCAGCTTACAGTATACTAGAAATGCCCCCAAGTATAGTGCTGCAGAAATTTGGCAGATCAGGAGATGTGCAATGGAGGATGAACACAGGTCCAGTCCATTAGTGACCATTAGTTTATTAGT
The DNA here is from genome assembly GCA_024733675.1 of Psilopsiagon aymara. Lineage (NCBI taxonomy): Eukaryota > Metazoa > Chordata > Aves > Psittaciformes > Psittacidae > Psilopsiagon > Psilopsiagon aymara. The sequence goes on along the minus strand of JANRGW010010946.1, from coordinate 25,690 downwards.
CACTTGTGATTGGAGTTGCTGGCTTGCTCTTCTCTGCCCAGTTCCTGGTCTTTCCCTGATGAACGATTAAAACCACCAGGTTTGGTACACGTTCAGCTATCAAAAAAGCTGCTTATGAAGCAGGAAAATTTATTATTGTGCTTGTTTCTAGTACACAAAGTTTGCATGTCAAAAGCCTTCATTAAGGTTGAAAAAGAAATACCTGGGTAATGCATAGTGTTTACTTGTTGGCATTTTAATGATTGCCTATGTATTTTTTTGTTCTGTTTATTAGTCTAACCAAATGACAAGATTTACTTAGTAAAAACCAGGTACTACAGATGCAATTGAAGAGTTCAGGTTGATGCAGTTGGTCTTATCAGTAGTTAATACTACACATAATTTTAAGGAGCCTCATTACAGTTTTTTCTTAATCACTGATTAAGGAAATGATGAGGTTATTAATTACTAACAGCTTAAGAATAAATCAGCTACTGAAGCGAACTTGAATGCCAGTTCTCCAGTGTAGTGCTTCTCTCAGTAACTATGAAGAATTCATGCTTTTTTTTTAAAAAATAGAAATAGTGACTTGCAGCATCCTCCTAGAAACTGGAATGAAAACTTTTCTCATCAGCTGTTTTTAAGTGAATTCAAAATATTCATATAAGTTTACCTGCTAATAATGGTATAACACAGAATAAATACTATTCTACAGGAAGATACTGTTTAGATCAAATAAATTAGAAAACAATGTATTAGTAAAATGTAATTTCAAAGTAAGGTTCAGACCCGTTCAACATTGAGTGATCAGACTGCTTTGCCACCCTACAACTTTATAAGTAGGCATAAACACTTGCTAGTGCAAATGGTCTTTTAACTTAATACTTCAGAATGTGGGAATACATTTTTAAAAAACAAACCAACCAAAAATTTCTGGTAGAAGGTTTTGGGATATTTAGAGGATTGTTGGTTATTTCCGTAAAGGACAAGCCTTCAGCTTTTCTTCCAGTTCAGTGAATTAGCTGTTTTGTGTATGGTCCTGCAACTATTAGTTTTCATTACATGGGAATACATGATCAATTGAGTACTGTTGCCTGCTTTTACTGGCAAAATGAATCTTAAAAACTCAGCCAATATCATACTAAAGCTAGAAAGGCTTTTATGCCCAATGTGTCAGAGTGTCTCTGCCAGCAGTTCAGGTTAGAACCTTGTTTCCCAGACCAGTTTCTCTCAGACTGTTTTTATTAATTTGTTCCACAGTTTAATTGCTGTCATCTCTCATGAGTATTGTCGCCCATACTCTCACCTGCTGTTTTACAGTGTTCTCGTATTCCACTTTTAGTTTGTTAGACTAAACAAAATTGTTCCTCTCTAGTATGTTAAGTTTTCCTTTGTGCCTGATTTTATGAATACATTTTGGAATGAGTTTCAGTTTGAATTCATCATCTTCTTTTTGACAGAGCATGATGACATATATAGCTATATTTAGAGTTCAAATTGAGATCTCTTCATGGCTTGTACAGTGTCATGATTATCTTCTTGTTTCTCTTGGAAATGTCTGTGGTTATGTTGTAATGTTCCACTAGCCCTTTTTGCAGCTGCCTAGTATAATTTCTTGCATGATCGACTAATGCCTTGGACAGCTCAGTTACAAATGGCTGATGTCTCTGCAAGGAAATCATGAGTACTTGACTTGATGCTATGGCATCTTGTCCCTTTTCTACAAAAGTACCTTAAGGTTGTACTGGTTTTGTTTTGGGTTTGTTTTGGTGTTGTTTTTTTTTTTTTTCCCTGTGGTGTTCTGATAATTCATTGTATTGCCTGTGACTGTCTTTTGTGGCATTAGCCAACTTAAATGTTTTTCCTAACTTTTAGGGCTGCTATTAAAATACATTGAACAGAATAGTCCCAGAATCAGTCTCTATCACAAGCATTCAGGCTGGTGCTTTGAAAAAGCTTTGTGTAATGCAAGCTGCTTTTAGAATATCCATGCAGCTTTTTATTATATTTGCCTTCATGCTTTATTCTGGCCTTCAAAATTTGTGCTAAAGCTTTGCATACTATTGAGGTCAAGATTATCCAATCTTTTTTCCTCTTCTTTATGAGCACTGCACACTTGCTGACCCTCAGTGATGTACCAGTCCAGCTTGTTAAACTTATTAAAAATCACCAGGCTTTTGATTAAATGTGCCAGTTTCTTTGGAATTCTGATAAAGTGGGTTTTTTTCTTCCACTCCCAAATTCTAATTTGAATGCATTAATATTGGCACAGATCCCAGAGCTAGCCTTTATGCCAGCAGTGCACAGGAATTAGAATTGCTTATGCTTACCGAAGAAAACCAAATTTGTCGTATCTAAATACATCATGTGTATTTAAATTTAACTATACAAATATATAAGCAGAGTATTCTAAACTTGAAGCTCACTGCATTCTAATTTTGAGACAGGGCTTTGGAAGTGAAGCATTAGTTACTGTTGGATGTTTAAGATGAGCAAGGAGTTTATCTTCAGTGCCATTCTGAAAACTCTTGAGAGTGTTGTCTGTAATGGAGTGTTGTTTCCAGAGACTTTTTACTGTGGTGTTGCAATGAATTTCCTTTTAATCTTCTTTCTTAATGATTTCCCAGAGGTATTTGCAGTAGAAGATATGTTTAGATATGTTTGCTCTAGGATAATTTTTTACATAAATGTACGGTAATAATTAAATGGGGATTTGATTTAGATGTATGCAATTTTACTGAAACCTTTGCAAATGCATCCTGCTGTAGGATACATGCATCAGTCCTCTTGCCTTTATTTACAATAAAAGAAATTTTAAAAAGTTCTCCTTTATCAAAACTGCAAATGAGGTAAAAAAATAAAGAACATCCCTGAAATATTTTTTACTTTCCAAGGCATGACTGCTGTTGAACAGCAAGTTTCCAAGTATGCCTGCTATATATTTCTTTCACATATTTTACAGATTGTATATTTAAAAAATCCGATTTTAGCAAGAATATTGATCCTGTGCTGGCAAGACATTTATGTAGAGATTTTATTTTATTTAAAGGTTCAGCTACATTTTAAACGCAGGCTAAGTTGGTTACATTAAATAACCATACTGCAGTAATAATTTTGAGACTGTTACACCAGGTATACTTAGAATAATACTCTGATACAGCTTTGTGTGTAAGTGACGTGTAAATATTTCTGTGGTAATGGGTTTTTCAAGTTGAGAAATGAAACATTTGTGTATGAGTATGACAAATCTTTGTGATAGAATGGCACAGGAAATATTTATTCTGCCACTGTGACTTCTTTTCTTTAGTGTAGGTGAACTAGTTCTCCCTCTGTATTTCTTTTCAAATTAAGCCCCAGTTTTTCAGTTCCATTATAGCAGTTCAGACACTTAGCATGGGTGTTCACACCAGCAATTTGAATCGGCTAGGGTGAGTAATTGATGTGTATTGTTACATTAAATTGAATTAACCCTTCCAGTCATAATGAAAGAAGTGACAACTGCTTCAGTCCAATATTTCTCATCAATTACTGCAAGGAAATTACTAGTTTAGACACAGCCTGTATGTCACAGCCAGGAGAGATTAAAAATGTTTCCCTAGAAGCTCTACAGGTATGAAATTCATTACTATATCTTCAATTGCTTAGGGTTAGCTGAAGAAAGAGTAGAACACGAAACAAGGTCACACAGCTATGAACCTTTCTTTCAGCAAAGGCAGTCTTTAAGTTCACAGAATTGGCTTGTTAGAAGTGTAGTACAGTTAGTTCTGTCTAAAGTCAACAAAGTATGAGTATGCATATATACATAGTTTAGTGTATGAGCAGAGGATTGCTTCTGCTGCATGCAGCTGAGCCATCTGACTACATACATGTTATGAAGAAAAACTACAAACTGCGCAACTATTTCACCTGTCGTCAAAGCAAAACACAGCTGAAGCCTAATGCAGTGTTTGATTATTTTGGGGTTCAGAGTTCCAAGCACAAAATGACCATTTATCTGAGAGTGCTTAAACAAACTAGTTCTGTTTTGTCAGCGATAGCTACCTGAGGATGCAGGTAGGGTAAGAAAGTTTGGAAATCCTTTCCAATTATGTCCGAGACTGACAGCAATGATACTACCATGAAGTGGATTTTTATTACGGTGTTCTTTTAGCCCTGTTAATGTGTTTCAATTTGTGAAGTTGGGAGAAAGAGGGTTCCCCTCCAGCAGTTGCTACCAGATGGCAAGTACTGCTTGCAATGCTGGGCTGTGCTGACCTCTGCTCTGTTTCAAGGTGGCTGTTATATTCTTAGGCACGGCAGATTGCTGCTTTCAGATTCATCCAAAAATGAGCAAATGTTGGAGAAAGAAAAAAAAATACTGTTTTCAGCTTTCCATTTATACTTTAAGTATAGTTGTTACTGCTTAATCAAAATAAAGGGTTTTATCCTTAAAACATACTTATTTAAGCCCCTTCATGAAAGACTGGTCTGTTTGCTAAGCTCCTTTTGATTCAGAAGCTTAATGCTCTATTTTGTGTTGTATGAGGGCTGTCAGTTGGGCACATGTAGAACTCTTGTCTTTATAATCCTGTCTGTATTTAAACTAAACTCAGTTTCTGCATTTCATTTATCAAAGAGATAGTCTTGTCACTGCTGTCCTGATGCAAAAAATTCCACTGGGAATGGTACATTGCTTGAATGTTAAGACTGTTTTGAACTTATCTTGGCCAAGCAGTTGAGTTTGGGCTTTAGAGGTTATTTAACTTACAATCAATCACGAATTACTGAAAGAAAGGTCAAACTGCCTTCTAATAGAAATACCAAAATGGATTAAGAAGATGATGGGAAAAAGAGAATGGGAGGAAACCGATAAAGATGAATTTAAAGGTTGCTTTTATTAGTTGGGGGCTTCTTATACAAAATAGTTTGGTACATTGCCGGTATTAGAAATGCAGCATCTTAACTTGACCCGATCCTACCTTTCTTCTTCTGCTTCCTGTGTGTTTCTGAATAATGAAGATAACATTGCCATAATGAATCCCATGAAGTGTTTTAAAATCTTTGGGTTGAAGGAAAACAAATGTGTTCAAACTGGTGTTGAAAAAGATACAAGATCTAACTTGCTTACTGCTTACCAAAATGAAACTCCAAAGAATAAATGTGTTTAATATAACATGTAGATTTTTGCACAAAACGTATTTGTATTCTTATAGAAAAGATACTTCAAACTTGTAGAGCTTTTTTTTTTTTTGAAACTCAGCAATATAAATGAGTTCACGAATTGCTTTTGCCATAAAATACAGTATATTGTGATAATTCATTGTGCTTTTCTGTTACAGATTAACTAAACTCCAGATATTGGAACTTAGAGAAAACCAATTAAAAATACTGCCAAAGTAAGTATAGGCGACATTTATTTAAACTTCTTCAGAGGTTTTTTTCTGTAGTTACACTAATATTGTAAAGCATATTGAAAAGTATATCACAGCTAAAATGTGCAGCTAAGCCTTCCAGTATCTGAAGGAGGCCTATAAGGATGCTGGGGAGGGACCCTTCATTAGGGACTGTTGTGATAGGACAAGGGGTAATGGGTTAAAACTTAAACAGAAGTTTAGATTGGATATAAGGAGGAAGTTCTTTACTGTGGGGGGTTGCCCAAGGAAGTTATGAATGCTCCATCCCTGGCAGTGTTCAAGGCCAGGTTGGACAGAGCCTTGGGTGACATGGTTTAGTGGGAGGTGTCCATGCCCATGGAGAGGGGTTGGAACTAGATGATCTTAAGGTCCTTTCCAACCCTAACTATTCTACGATTCTGTAAATTAAGTGAACTAAGTACTCCCAAGGAATTGACCCTTCAAACTCCTTACGTTGTATCTCCCTTCAGAGTCATTGGTCTTGCCTATTCAGAGATCTGCCTATTCAGATTATTTTCTGTTTCTGTCCAGCTTTATGGATATCTCTTCCACCTTTTGAGCTTTTAAGTTAGCATCTCGGGATGGTCACTGAGATGTCTTGATGCTTCTTGCATACAGTATTGTATGGCTACCTGGATGTCTGTCTGGATATTGTTCTGATGGTTCTGAGACTTAGGCACTGGTGATTAAGATCATTCTTTCTAAATAAAGTCTGGTGGTTGAGATGCTTGTTCAGAATGACTGAGAGAATGTGATTCACATGGCTTGTACACTTCTTATAGTTTAATATAGTCCAGGGCTAAAGAAAGTAACAACTCATTGTGTTGCATGGAATTTGTTATGCTGTACCTATTCTACAATGCAACAGGCTTGTTTAACATAATGGCAGCATATTCCTCAGACATATTTTCTGTAATAGTAAAATAGTTCTCAAAATTCTTACAGCATTTGTTTTAAAAGTAGATTCAGTTGTACCTCTTTCTTAAAATCTAGCTTCTTTCTAAACCCTGCCTTGCAGTTCACATTCATTTCATCAAATAGGCTGATGATGTTGCAGCTCCTGCTGTGTCCATGAGCTACAGCCGTGCGCAGAATTTTCTGACTTGGACCCTGGAGGTCTGGATGGGTGAACAGAGGTATAAAAGGTTTATGAAAAGAGAAACAGAGATCCCAAAGATGGGATGTGAATAACCAGCTGTAGTCCTGAACATGTTGTGGTGTTCAATAAAAGGGTTCCTCTTCTGGCAACAGAAACTGGTATAGAGAGGTACTGCTTTCAGTGAATGTAGTATGTTTTGATGGAGAAGAGGAGGAGCTAACAATTGAATATTCACTGTCCAACTCATACAGTAGCAGAGACTTGCATGTAGGTTGAAGTGTGAATTGCCAGCCCTTCAAGTACAACAGCATTCTTAGTGACTGTAGCTAATTCTATGCCTAAGACATGACAAAGGGGGTATGTCCTATTGGTATTCCCTTTTTCTGTGCCTTGATACTTTTCTGTGATGTTTGCTGTATAAAGATGCTAGAACTTCTATGTGGAATGAAATGTATAGCATCAGAAAGTGTGAATTTAAATCTTGCAAGTATGAAACATTCTGCTCATTCCTGTGATAGAAATACTTTCTATCTTCCTTTTCTCTTTCTGGCTCTTACTAATTTGCAGTAGAAAAAAAATTAGAGAACATGTAATTTGAGGTAGTAGCTCTGTAAATTAGGTTACTCCTAATGAAGAACAGTAGCTATAATTAAAACTTTAGCTAATATAGATCTGACCTTAATTGCCATAATTAACACTAATAGCATGAATAATACACGCTTTTTAAAAAAGTGTAGTTTATGGAGTTTTCTTGTAGTGATAAGAGACATTTTAAACAAATGCTGTAATCCATTTTAAACAAACACAACTTCTTTTGCAGTTGCTGGGAGTATTTTGTTGGCTTCAGTGTTTTCTGACTTTCATCCTTGCTGGAAAACTAGTTGTCAGCTGTCATAAAGATGTCCTCTGCAGCACCTCTGTAATGATCTACAGTACATGCTGAGCTGCCACCTGTCTTATTCGCTTCTAATACTCTTGTGGTTCAATTAAGAGAGATTAAAGCTATTGAGACTACTCTTTTTTTTATTCATTTTTTTTAATGTAACCACATTAATATGCATTTTGCTACAGTGAAACACTGGAAACATATGTTGCTTATGTCTGATGTACACTGGGGAGAAAAAATTCATTGTGGTGTCCATAGAATGTACCTCAAAAGAGGTGCCTTTTGAGGTAATACAAGCATGCAGCAGTTGACCTGGTCAACAACTGTTGACCTTAACTGTTGACCAATGGCTTGGCCTTAACTATTGTGTTAATACAGAAGCTGATACGGAATTTTTACTTACGCATTTTTCCAAAATGAGTATGTGCTTTAAAAGGAACACACTACACAGCTTTAAATAGTGTAGAAAACCCAAAGGGTGGTGTTTTTCTTTGAAGCTGATAAGATATAGCAGTAGATGCTAATATTTTTGCTGTTGAATACAACAGCCTTTTCTTGTTTCCCTGTTACTTTCACCTTTTTAATATTTTCATACTTAACAGCAAATTCTTTCATATTTGTAATGAAAAATGTATTTGGATAAATTTCTACAAAATCAGCTAGCTCTGTTGCTGAATTAAACATGCACATAATTTTTAACACTGAAGTGTGAAGGACTTGAAAGACTGTTAATCAGAATGGGTAATTAATGCTAACACACTAAATCAACCTTGCTTTGTGCCAAATGCAGCATTTTGCTTGAGGCTTATCCACAGCCAGAGACTGCAAAACTGGCAGTATTATAATGCAAACTAGCTCAGTGAAAATATTTCTATTACTAAGAAAGCAAAAAAAACCTACAGAGATAATTTTAGAGGTATTTATCTGATAGGTAAGTTGGGAGCAAAATTGTCCAATAGAAATATAAAAAGATTGTAGGTGATTTTTGTTTTGTTGGTTTTTTTAAGCTTATGTCTATAGCCTAATTGTCAATAAAAAGAGTAACCTTTTTAGAAAGAAGCAAGTTATTTCTGTGTGTAATAACAACGATTCAGGACCCAGTCTTGCTATCACACACACCTTTTCAATTGTATGCTGCTTGAAGACAGCTGTAGTATTACCCTTGTGAAGCTGACAGTTCGCAACGTCTGAATCTGAGGCATAGACTACTTGATCCATTAGTGTTGGAGTGATTTGATGAGTTTAATAATATGCATTGTGAAAGAGATTTTTCAGTTTATGGAAGGGATTACACAGCACTGTGGCAAAGACAGAAATAGGTATAACTCAGTGATACAGTTAATTTTTGTTTCCAGTCCTGTATTCCTCTTCCTTTAGCACTGAATTTTCCTGTTACTTTAAGATTATTGATGCTTTGTTTGCATTTTGTCTGAAGGTGTAGTTGCTCTATTAACAATAAAGAAAAGCCAAAGAAGTATTAGTTATAGAATAGCTGTAAGTGCTGTAGATTAGGCAGGCAGTGAGGGCAGGCAGGAAAATAACTGAGGTCCTGGTCTTGTAAACACATTTGTATGTATTTTACAGTTGAGTGGATGTGTTCGCTAGATTACAGACATTTTGGCAAGGAAAAACCAGCCCCAAATCAATTAAGTTACTTTATTATACTGGCAGGGTTAGATAGCATCAATTTTGCAGATACTTGAGAGAGATTTGCATATATATGCTCTGGTTCCTAATGTTGACACCGGGAGCCTTAATAAAAAACTGTAATGGTATTTTTATTTTATTTTATTTTTAGTAAGACAATGAAGATTAGCATGGCAAGCATAGCAACTTCGGATTGGCTTAGAGCTATTAAGGATGTAGCCCTAGGGGAATGAGAAGGGAGGGGGGTGCCTATATCTTGTGCTGTGTTGAAGAGGAATTTGTGTATCTAGTGGAATTTGGCAGGTTGGGAGTGGAGCGTTATTGCTTAAATTATGTGCATCTTGTTGTTAGCTCTGTAAAAATTTGACCTCAGAGTTTAGTGGTGACAGACGGAAGGAAAATGCGAAAAAAAAAGAAGTTGGACCTTGGGATCTGTTGGTCTGACACACACACACACACACAGGGTGCACCTTTACCAAACCATTAAAGTGAAAATAGAATGTGTTGAGCCTCAGCAGCCTGCAGAGAGAAAGTTGGTGCAGGTTACTGGGATTCAACAGTGACCTTTTTTGTTTCAGCTGATGGCTAGGCAGTGGTCTTTCTTCTGGAAGAAAACATGTAGTTAACCAGCTTTTGGCTGCTGAGAAGACTTACAGTGACTCTAGGTGAAAAGCTGAAGGACTCAAAAAAAGAGTAACTTCACTGAGTTACTCTATATCATAAATATTAAAATAGTGGTCTTTAGTGTTTGTAAAATAATCTGTAGATGAGATGCAGTGTGCTCTGTGTGACAGTCAACAGTCAGCATGGTCATTAGTATTTGCTTGGTTGAACACTGAAAATTTGACCTAATTTTGATACCCCTCCAGTTACAGAACAGCATCACTACTTAATACTAATTAAAATAACATATATGTATGAATACAGGAAGATTGGATGTAATTGGTATTTTCTTAAATCTAATTCCTTATCAATCCTCTTCCTGTGCAGAACCATGTCCAGACTGACTCAGCTGGAGAGACTGGACTTAGGAAGTAATGAATTCACAGAAGTGGTGAGTTTTGCATTTGTTACAAAGCTTTGTATCTTTTATAAATCTCTTTAACTTATTTTTACATAAATATATGTGTGGAAAATAAAACTGGTGGGGACAACTAGACTGGCTGTGCAGGAAGATACTGCTTGAACACAGAAGAAAAAAAGAGAATTTATTACCCTTGGAAGGAGAGGCTGTCACTCTGTTAAAAGTACAAGGATGTCATTAGGTTATGTAGGGAGAAATTTAGAAAGGCAGAGGCACAAATGCAACTAAATCTGGCCACTGCCATAGAAGATAATAAAAAGTTCTTTTGCAAAAATATTATCAATAAAAGGAGAGCCAAAGGAGAACCTCCATCCTCTGATGAATACTGTGGGAAACCTAGTTACTGAGGATGAAGAAAAAGCTGACATACTTAATGCTGCCTTTGCCTCTGTCTTTAATAGTCACACCAGCCATTCTCAGGGTGCTCAGTTCCCTGAGTTGGATGGCAGAAATGGGGAGCTGATCGAAGTCCCCATTATTCAGGAAGAAATTGTTTGTGATCTCCTGTTCCACTTAGATGTCTGCCAGATGGGTTGCACCCAAGAGTGCTGAAGGAGCTGGCAAAGTAGTTTGCTAAGCCACTCTCCAGCATCCATCAGCAGTCCTGGTCTACTGGGCAGGTCCTGGAGGCCTGGAGGTTGGCTAATGTGATGCCTGTCTACATAAAGGGCAGGAAGGAAGACCCCTAATACATAAGACATTTCTAACATTAAATTGGAATAGAACTATAATCTAAACTTCACTCTATGAATGGACTGGTTTGCTTGTGTCAGGCAGATGCACCCTTTGTTGCTAGAAAATTCGTTTCCCTTTTCCTCAAAATGACAAAATTGTGGTTTTTGAAAAATAGGTCTTCTGAGTTGATGAAATGTAGGGGGCTTTAGAACTCATCCACAAAGGAGGAAATTCTACACATAACATTTATGTGTTGTCTTTTCACACTGGAATATAATATTTTCTATCAAAAAAAAAAAAGAAAAAAACCCAAAACAAAACCAAAACCAAAGCCAAAGAAAAAATAATCTCTCTTTCTATAAAGATAATTTAGTGCTGTGGTCCAGTTCTGAAGAGTTTTTTGTATATCTAATACATATTTACATTTCAATAAGTGAATTATTTGGGTTTTCTCTGAGCCATTGAAAAAAGTGTATTTAGCAGCTATAATAAGGCATTACTTAAAGTTGCAATAGATTAATCAATGAATTGGTTTTGCCTTTTTTTTTTTTTTTATTTTAATTAACTTTTTAAAAATTTACTTCACTTTACAGCCTGAAGTACTTGAACAACTGAGTGGGTTAAAGGAATTTTGGATGGATGGTAATAGGCTAACACTTATTCCAGGGGTAAGTTCTTACATTTAGTATTTTAATTTACAGTGGTTTTCGCTTTTTCAGTGATTATGTATGTTAAAGTTGCAGTGTAGTTTTAACTGTACTTAAAGCCAAAAGGCTAAATGCCACTTAAATGCTTAACTAGTTCACTTAGAAATTGTCACTGATCATAAGAGCTGGATACACAACTTTTCTTTCACTGAAAGTTATGTAATTCTTATTTAAAAATTACAGAATCACAGACTCATAGAACAGTTAGGGTTGGAAACAATCTTAAGATCATCTAGTTCCAGCCCCCTGCCATGGGCAAGGACACCTCCCACTAAACCATGGTCCAATTCAGGATTAAAATCATAGATCGAATCCTTAATCAAATTTAGGGTCCTTCCAAAGAGCGATTGTTTTGTGTTAGACAGCAGGAATGAATTTACAGGATAAGTATGTGCTGTTTTTGCTGGTCACAGATGTAAAGCATGGAGTACCTGTTCAGGTACCATCTGTATACAGAGAGCATAGCAAGTTCCTGACAAAATGTTATGTTGACTGTGCATTCTTGACATCTCAGTTACATGGGGTTTAGGCTGATGTGTTATTGCAGTACTTGTGAACCTGTGCTTAGGTTGTAGCAACCTAGTAAAGGAGTGTTTTAACTTTGTGAAGCAACTCGGCTGTTTTCAGACTGAAGATCACTAGCAGTCTTCTGACATGAAGCTTTTCTTTCCTGATCAGTAGCCCTCTTTGCTGTCTTTTCTCACTTCAGCTAATTCTTCCTTCAAGAGCTGAGTCAACACATTAAACGTTTTTACTGTACAGTAAAACTATTTGTGAAGGTGACTGCATCTTCAAATTTATTCTTGGTTCATAGGGAAAGGTAATACAAGCTTATATTTTAGCTAGTTTCTTTAGTTTATTACAATTAGAGATTCATTGTTGTTGGTTTTGAGGTTAAGTAGGATTCAGTTTTACACAAAAGGGGATAATAAGCATAAAAAGACTTTACTGAAGCCTAGTGGTAGCATTATCTATTTTGAAGTCTGTTCTACTGCTTCAGTTACTTGATTCATGTTAACTTATCAAACCATTGAATTTGTAGTAGACTGACTTCAGAGACTTGCAGAATTAAATTGGTATGTTTGTGTGTGTGTGGAAAAACATCAACTGTTTGTATCTGCATAAGATATTTCATTATAAAACTTTAATATGTTGCATGAAATTGATTTTTTCAGCATTATAAGTAGGCTTTCTCTTTTCCTCTGGCATTACACCTGAGAGACAATTTGTTGTCAGATCTACTGTATTTTTTGTTTTGAACTTGCACTTTCTAGAATACATTATTTTCTCTTGGTTTTAGTTCATAGGCACTTTGAAACAACTGACCTACTTGGATGTTTCTAAAAACAACATTGAAGTTCTTGAAGAAGGTATTTCAGGCTGTGAAAGCCTGCAAGACTTACTGTTATCCAGTAATTCACTTCAGCAACTGCCAGAGTCTATTGGTTTGTATTTTCAGTTATTTTATGTTCTTAAAAACTTACACTTTAGACACAGAACACTTGAGAATAGGTAAATGGCGTTTTAGATCTGTTTGAGTTGATTAGAATTGCCAGTTTTGGATAAATCTGTAGTGCATAGCTGAATAATAAAATTTGTTTTGGAGCATTCTTGACTTTATATCGGTACTTTGTAAATGGGTGAGAAACTGTTCACTGTAACAGAGTAAAAAATATATTTCCCCCTCCATGGCTGATACGTGTAGGCTGGCAAACAAGTTCTGTAACTTGTCTGCTTATGTCCTTGGGTATGTAGCACTACAGGCATGCCAAGGACTACAGAAAATGTCATTGCTTGCCAGTAGTTTGTTGGGTTTTTTGTTCTTGTTGTCTATTTTGTGTTTTGTTATGGCTTTTAGTTTTTTGATTGGTTGGTAGTGTTTTGATTTACTTGCTCATTTTATTACAGGTTCCCTGAAGAAGGTAACAACACTTAAAATTGATGAAAACCAGTTAATGTATTTGCCAGACTCCATAGGAGGGTAGGTGTTTCACCCTAATAAAGGGATGAATTGCCTTTCTCCATTCTTTTCTGTAACAGTGGCTCCTCTTTTGAATGTTTTTACACCTACTTAATTTAATTTCTTCTACATGTTAATGTCAGTAAAACTGAAAGCAAGTACTTTCATATCTTAGTTGTAGTTTGCAGCATGTATGTTCTTTATGTATTATTTTCTATCAAAAGACACATGTTCCCCACTTAATGCGTCTTACAATATAGTAAAGAAGAATTGAATATGAAAGAAAACAGATGTTTAAAAAGGCAGTCAGCTGCTTGCGTCTGTTTTTTGGTAGTAACATGGCTCTGGTAAATATTTCAAATGATTGAACCACTATCACAATGCTTGTAAGAAGTCAATCTGAACATATACATTTCTTTTTTATATTACAGGGAGATTTTTCACCTATTTATCAGCAGATTTTTTTAAATGTGTGATTTGGTGTCAGTTTAAAAATTGCAAAAGATAGCAAAAATAATTGGTTCAGAATTAACTGCTGTATGAATGAAGGGTATTTGTACCATGCTTCTTTTCAGCATGTGTAGAGGAGTAAATATTTATCTATTTTTTTTTTAGGTTAATATCAGTAGAAGAGCTGGACTGTAGTTTCAATGAGATTGAAACACTGCCTTCGTCTGTTGGGCAACTCTGTAATATAAGGACATTTGCTGCAGATCATAACTTTTTAACACAGCTGCCGTCAGAGGTACATACTTACTTACAAAACTGTAAAAGGTTTTTTTTTATGTCTTTTTAATTATATAGTCTCTACAATTTTTAGATAGATAAGTTTATAATTCTTGAGTAGATTGTGTAGGTTTTTAAGGGAGGATATATACTAATACACAAATTTTCAAATAATGAAATTTGAATTTTTTTAAGCAAGTAGACATTTATTGCTGGTGTACTGAAACTAAGGGAAGGTTTAAATATGTAAGAATAAATCTAATTATACTTTACATGTACAGATAGTTAGATACTGATTGTTTTAAAACAGTAAAAATTGCAAATTTGGAATTGTGAAGAGGAATTAATTCTTTGGGTGATTTTTTTCAGGTTGGAAACTGGAAGCATGTAACAGTTTTGTTTCTGCATTCTAATAAGCTTGAATTCCTCCCTGAAGAAATGGGTGATATGCAGAAATTGAAAGTCATCAATCTAAGTGACAATAGGTTTGTGACTGTGTTTATTGAAGTAGAAATTGTGTAATGCAGTAATAATGTAAAGGTATTTTTGTGAATGCATTATGGTATCTTTCCTCATCTCATGCACTGTTTAAAAGCTGACTGAAATACATGTATTTAGTGTAATTCATTGTGTTCTAGATTGTACAGTTCCATTTTATTAAGCTGTCTTTAATGACACAGGTTCAACACATAAATTATTTTTGTGGGGAATTAGTTTGGTTATTTTCATGAAATCTTTGATTCTTGCTCAAAAAGTAGTAGCCTCCTGTATTGCACATGTAAGACACAAAACAGTACCACCGCATAGTGTAAAACAAATGTGCTGGGGAAGGGAGAATGTGCTGGATCCAGAGGGATATTGACAGGCTAAAGATGTGGGCCCATGCAAACCTCATGACATTCAACAAAGCAAAATGCACTGTCCTGAACTTGGGTCGGGGTGACTGCAGGCTGGACAAAGACTGGATAAAGAGCAGACCTGAGGAGAAGGACCTGGATTTACTGGTGGCTGAGAAGCTCAACATTAGCAAATAGTGTGCAGTTGCAGCCCAGGAAACTAACCATGTCCTGGACTGCATCAAAATAAGCTTGACCAGCAGGCTAAGGGAGGCAGTCATGCCCCTCTGCTCTCATGGGACCCCACCTGCATCCAGCTCTGGGGCCCACAACTCCAGAAAGATGTTGACCTGTTGAAGCCATTGAAGGGCTGGAACACCTCTCCCACAGAGACAGACTGAGAGAACTGGGGTTGGTTGTTCAGCCTGGAGAAGAGAAGGCTCCAGGGAGACCTTAGAGCACCTTCTAGTACCTAAGGGTGAGGGGCTACAGAAAGGCTGGAGGAGAGTGCGTGCAGTGACAGAACAAGGGGGAGTGGCTTTCAGTTGACAGAGGGTAGATTTAGATGAGATATTAGGAAGAAATTCTTCACTAAGAGGGTGGTGAGGCACTGGCACAGGTTGCTCAGAGAAGCTATGGCTGCCCTATTCCTGGCGGTGTTCAAGGCCAGGTTTAATAGCGTTTGAGCAACCTGGTGTAATGGAAGGTTTCCCTGTCCGCGACAGGGAACTGGGCGATCTTTAAGGCCCCTTCCAACCCAAACCATTCAATGATTCTGTGAAGAGACAGATGTGTATTATTACAGCTGGTCATTAAAAATGGAAAAAACATTTCTTTTTTTTGAATCACCAGTTAGTAGATTTGAAATATATTGGAAGAGATAAGTCTAACTGAGCTCTGCCTCCTGTTCTGCCAATCCAGCTTCTATGTATTCCATCTGTAGCTTGATTTATACAATAATGACATAGCTCTCATTATCCAGTGCAGTTCCTGTTCCCAGACATACGTCTTGAGAAAAAAAAAATGAATTTTCTGGTGTAGCACTTCTTTTTTAATTGGCATGCAATTATATTGAATTATTAATTACAGCTAGAGCTTTGAAGATAATTAAATTCTGTTGCTTTTCAACTGTCAATAGTTATTAATTTAACTGCATCTGTAAATGTCCTTTTCGAACATTTTTACAGGCTAATGCACAATTGATTTTTAACAGCCTTAACAGTATTGATAGATATATTTATGTAAATTCTTGTTGTAATTTATAGATTGAAGAATTTGCCATTTACCTTTACTAAACTGCAACAGCTCACTGCTATGTGGCTATCAGACAATCAGGTAACTATTTTAAGTTAAAAATGGATGATTGTTGACTTTATTACTAGTGGAATTGACAAGTACGGAGCCATCTTTAAATAATGAGACCTGATATTGTATCTCTGCATCAATACTTCCTTGACATTACTACGTCCATTCTTCTAAAATAAAAAACACTCATCCTGCCTGTCTTTGGAGACTTACATACTTCCAGAAAAGTTCTGTGATGTTAGAAAATGAAATTTAGAGATACTAGGTTTTTTCAGTTTTGTTTTCCTAAGGCTTGTTTACATAGGTGAGTTTGTGCTTGATAAGCTAGTATTTGGATGTGTAGCATGCTCTTTCTTCCACAATTATATCACTGGGGAAACTCATCATGCGTTTTGTTGAGCTAGGTGTCTTGCCACACCTTTGAACTCTGTGACTCTGTTGTAAACTGTTAAGCAGTAATTCATGCACTAGTGGCTTGTATTTTTGCTGTCTACTGAAGTTCTCTGTATGTTGATCTCTGGAACAGTATTAAGGTGTATAGGGCTGCCAGGAATCCACTAGCCTTAGATGTAGTAGGAAGTATTTCTACTAATACAGTAACTTCAAGAATCCCTTGCCCTTGTGTTAATATGAAAAACTGAGTAAAAATTTTTTCTTTTTGTATGATTGCAGTTTTAATGGCCAAATATATTTCTCCATTCCAGATCTGCCTGCTTCAGGATAGTAATATGTCCTAGCAAGAAACTGGGTTAATTTTGAAGATCCAGTGATTGCTTTGCTCTTAAAGCTGTTACAGAGTTTCAGTTCTCAGTCAAAGCCAGTCATCAAAGACAGACATGTTAATAACTTCATATTGTGAAAATTACTCAGAGGAGAAATGGTTTAATACAAGGTCTTTAAAGTAATAGGGCAGGCATGCTCTGTGATATGTAAATCATATTTACTTTTCTGTAAATGTTCAAGTAACATATTCTACTTTCATTTTTTCCTAGTCTAAACCACTTATCCCTCTTCAAAAAGAAGCTGACCCTGACACACAGAAAACAGTGCTTACTAATTACATGTTCCCCCAGCAGCCAAGGACCGAGGATGGTAAGAATCTCTCAAGTACCCTGTCAGAATGCTCACTTTTGAAAATAATAATAATGGGAAGACTGTCTAGCTAATATGATTTTTACTAGATAGTACTTAAATACAATTTTGAAGTAAACTGCCATGGGCAGGGACACCTTCCACTACAATAGGTTGCCCGAAGCCCTACCCAACCTTGCCTTGAACACTGCCAGGGATGGGCAGCCACTGCTTCTCTGGGCAACCTGTGCCAGTATTTCACCACCCTCACAGTGAAGAATTTTTTCCTAATACCTAATCTGAATTTATCCTGTTTCAGCTTTAAACTATTCCCGTGGTCCTGCCACTACATGCTGTTGTAAAAAGTCCCTCTCCAGATTTCCTAAAGGAAGACAAATCTCTTTATTTCTCCACTTTCTTTGCTATACAGGGGAAAGGAAAAAGCTTGTGCTGAAAAAAAGCTTCAGCAGAACTTGATGGGGGCGAGGCATACATCCATGGGAATAATTAAAAACTGACTAGTGGTAACTTTTACTGTTCTATGGCACAAGTATCTAACACACTGAGAAAGGAGTAACGAAAAATATCAGTAAAAGCAGTAAATGGCACATCACTGTTACTGCCTTATGCAGTAAAATGCAGGTAGTGCATCTGCAATACCTGTGGTAGAATGTGAGAATTATAAAATCATTTGGATGTTCAGTGAAGCTCACAATTGTTCCTGAAAGCATTCTCTCCATCTGAACTTTTTTTTTTTTTTTAATCTAAGTGCCAGGATTTCTTCTATAGACAAGGAATGGTCTGCTTATTTGTCTTATGTTGACAGAATACTGCCTCTGAGGTGGTCATTCCAAATAGAAGGTTTAAAGTACCGCAGATAGTATTTTTCAAATTCACTTTTTTTTTTAAAGTTCAGTATCAAGTTCTGGTTTTGGTCAGGAACAATTTCTGTGATAGTGAAGTCTAATACAGTACTTTCAGATGTGTTAAAATTTTAAGTTTGCCCAGTAAACAAAGAGTAACAAATATTCCAATGCATTTGTTGAGCCCTGTAATTAAGTATTTTTCTATTTCAGGAATAGAAGTTAATATGAACAGTCTTGGCATTACTAGGGAAGGTTATACATTTACTGGGGTGGTGGTGGCAGATTTACTAGACTATTTGGCATGCTAAATTAGAACCTAGCTGGCGTAACGGAAGTGCTAGAATAAGAGACAGTGGTTATGCAAAAGAATTTTTATCTCTTGTAAAATTAATCAACAAATGCTTTGTACATTTCCTGTCATTTGTATAACTTCTGCAAAGTCATGTGTTTGCTGAAGTTTTAGATGGTTTAGGGTTTTTTTCACGATCAGTAATAATGCAGAATTTTTCACTAAGTCATTCCTGATTTTTAAATCAAACGAAGTCAGGTGATTATTCTTTTGTGCTTAATGAGACCACATCACTGAAGCTAGGCTGTATAAATCTATATAATTTACATTCTCGTATATGCAAATACATATTTTCATATATATACATATATAGGAATAAAAATACGTTGCAGGAGAGTTCTGCTCAGAATTTTCAAGTGTGAGTGTTGAGACTAGTGAACAGTTGCGTGTATGTTTTTTACTTCACAGGAAGGATTTTACTGTCATGAAAATACAGCCAAAAAAATGCAGTTCATAAAGCAGTGGCCATGCAGCTAATCTTCAATTAGTGATGCTGCTATTCTCTTATCTTTTAAGAATACATACAAAAGCACACCAATCCCATTCAAGAGAAAGAGAAAGAAGATTTTTATTTTGCATAATGAATCCTATTCTTATGAGAGTCTTTTTCTTTTAGTTATGTTCATATCTGATAATGAAAGTTTCAATCCATCTCTGTGGGAAGAACAGCGGAAACAGCGTGCTCAGGTGGCATTTGAGTGTGATGAAGACAAAGATGAGAGAGAGGCACCACCTCGGGTTAGTATTGAATTTATTTTTGAATACTTGGTGCTTCCCTTCCTCTTATTATTCACACCCATGAATCCCATCCTTTACTTTGGGTCTGGAATTTGCTCTGCTGAAGAAATCAAGTCTTTGGTTAAGAGTATCTGTCAGGGTGAAACACCGTGGGTTTGGTTTGAGTTATTTTGGTTTGGTTTATTGGGGTTTTTTCGTCAGATCATTTAAAGTGCAGCACAAAGGAAATACTCTCAGGTGATCTAAGGCAAGATAGGGCGTAACTAGGAGACTACCTGGTTTGAATAAATTACAGTTGTCATAATTACTCCTGCTTGCAAACAATTGTCATGTTTTTTTGAGGGGAAAAAAAAGCTGATTTTTAGTCTTGCTGAGTTTAATAAACTTAAGCCTGCATTTGTGCAGGTAGACTGAAACAGCAAAGTAGAAATCCTAGATTGTTCATTGTTTTGTCCTAATTAATCTTCTGTTTAAAGCTGATGTTTTAATTATGGCATTTGATTAAATGTAAAACATTATTGATTTTTGCTATACAGGAAGGCAACCTGAAGAGATATCCAACTCCATATCCTGATGAACTGAAGAATATGGTCAAAACAGTCCAGACAATTGTGCATAGGCTAAAAGATGAAGAATCTTCTGAGGATACTGCCAAGGAGTCAAAACGAGAAGGCCAGACAGTTTCTGTAAAGGATGTGGGGGTAAAGGTTAGGGATAATATTCTCCTCTGTCTCTGCAAAGAGCGTCAAAGATCTAGAGTGTCATTGATGCCTTTTAATTCTCTCTCCCTCCTCACTAACACTTAGCAAGAAAAATTGACAGATTAAAGAACAGAACTTGCCTCTTCACTGTCTAACAAGGTCTGTGATAAATGTCTGGTTTGCAGTAGCAATTTTCCTGACCCTAAGAGCAAGGAAAGAGAATTGATTTTCAGGGAGATCAAACTATGGATGTGTTAAGAAGCTGGCTTCTTCATTTTCTGGAGGATGGCATCTTTGTCATTCTCTGGTACTCTACCAGGCTTCACAGTAAAGTTCAGGATAATCTGTAAGGATCTTACTGCTGCCTTTATAACTGTAGGGTTTATATTTTAAATTGGAAAGGCAATCATAGCAAGTTGGCACAGGAATCAGAAGTTTCTGACAGGTTGATGCAGCACAATTGGTGATAGGACTATTGTTTGATTCTATCATTGGTGTTGTCATTGTACATATTCTTGTTTTTTTCTATTTTACAAGTAATTTAATGATATATATTGACCCCAATAAGGAAGAAAGTCAAACTGATTGATAGAGGGTAGGGACTGAACCTCTGTGATCTGCAGAGATTCCTGCTGCATTTCAAACTTCACAGTTTCAAAGCTCAGATTTTCCATTCCATATTTCCCAAAATATATACTGTTAACTCTAACATGTTATTGAAGAGCTTTCAGGATGTTTTTTCTGCTAATATTCTTAATCCTGTAGACTTCAGAAATTGCTTCAATAAAGAACAAAGCAGACGAGAGAAAGCAATATTCAGCAGCAAGCTCTGTGCAGAAGCTTACTGAACCAGAAGCTGAGCACAGCACTGCAAATTCACAGATGACTGCACTTGTTAAAACCTTGCAGAACACAAAAACAATTGTCAACCATGAAGACACGCTTGAGGTATGGCATTGTGATAACATCATAGCAGTCAAAGAATTGTGCTGGTGTTGTATTGAATACTCTGGGAGATGAAAATTTATGTTGACAGTAGCAGAAAATTGCTCTCTGTAAGTGCTGTAGATACAGGTGGATTGCAGTGCAATATTTTTCTCACTTCAGATTATTTTAAGTATATTAAGTAGACGTTGAAAGAGCTAATAAAAAGTTCATAATGAAAGACACCTGCATTTAAAGAAGAACAAAGCAAACTCTATTAAAATTTTACCCAAGTATCGAACTATGAAAAGACTCATACTTAGATTTTACAAGATATTCCAGGGTTTGCTTGATTATCAGTTCTTCTAAAATAATTTGTCACTGAAATGAAAAAATATCTGATTAATGGGAGCAATCAAAACCAAGTGAATATGCACATTCATTTCAAATGAAATGTGAAAGATGTTTAAAAGATCTATTCCTCTGTGCTTAAGTCAACTGTCATGAATATGTTCATGACATATTGATATATGTCAATATGTATCAATATTGATAAATAAACTTATTCACCTCTTATTTTAATCACCTCTGTTATTTAATCTTTAAAATGAAGATTTGTGCATCTCTCTCATAAACACCATGTATTCATTTATTTAGAGTGTCTCTGTTGTGACAGATCGTGAAACTTGTTACTTAATCAGTTGCCAGTCACAACCTGCAGAAGGGTTTTTTCAGTTTCACAAGCAGTTTTTTTTGCCTGTGTTGTGTAAGCAATGGAACACGCATATGTCATACTTGTGCTGAAGAGACTTCATGACAAGCAGTTGTTGCTGAGTATTTCCCTAGTAGCATGTTTCTACTTCTACATACATTCTGAAAATACTGGTTTTGACTTTTTTCTTCAGTTTTGAAGCATAATTCCAGAAAATCATATTAGTTGTCTAACATTAGTGACAACAGTTCTTTGTAGCTGGCTGTATGCCAGTAAGTAAATGAGGCAGCAGTATGTATAGTCCATCAGGGATGCTGAAGTCCTTACTTCTGTGTAATAATCACCTGGTAACTCTGTTGCTGTTGAATCAGATATCTGAACTTTGCATGCATGTAAGTTTTTCATTTCAACACTGATTACACTTGTATGTCACATCCAAAACGATGTGGTAGAGGCAGTGAAGAGGCTGTCCCAATTGCAGAGAAAAACAGGTGGATTTTTTCATTTAATTTTTAATGAAGACTGTCATAGCTTGTTTGCTACATCATAGTCAGGTTTTTCCTTCCTGCAGTTCAAAGAACTGGCCACATAGTTATATCATGAGAAGAATGGTGCTGCAGTAGCTTTCACACATTAAATGTTCTGAAACTTTTAAGAACTTGACAGACTATTTTTGCAATCTGCAATATGGATTCTAAAACATTTGTAATGGGAAGCATGTTTGCTAGAAAGAAATTTCCACTTTAGAGAAGGAAAGGTGTTTTTCCTTCAAAATATTACTGGAAACAATTGTTCTTTTAAAAAGATGGTAAGAATACAGGACCAGCAGTAGGATAGTGAATTAGTTATATGGCTGCTCTTTGTAGTAGCTTTGTTAGGTAATCTCTTTCATAAGTGCACTGAGCTCCATTTTATGGTTAGGAACTAGTGATTTCTAGCTTAAATGTATTCAGCATTGCTTTATTCCTCTGCCATTATTCTTGAAGTTTAATAACTTCTCTTCCTTTTGGAATTCACCGCAGTGTAAATTTCAAAATATAAACCCAAGCTACGCTTACTCTTGGCAAGACGAGCTCATTCAGTCTTTTCTCACAGCATACCTTTCCATTCTTAGCAGTGTCTTGGTCGTGCTACCCTATAGCTGTTTCAGCTTGAGCTCTTTTCTGAAAAACCATACCCAGCTGGTTCCTTGACAGCCTTCTGACTTGAACTTACCTGGAGGCTCTCTTCAGAGGTGGAAGAGAGGCTGCATCTGCTTGCTCCAAATAGGCTTTTGCAGCTGAAGTTACCAATTTGAGCGTCATTCTCCCTGATCTAATCAGCAACAATGCAAGTCTGCATGTGCCACTTCTTAAAGATACTAGAGTGGCAAATATGACTAAATTCAGTTGAATTGCACTGCAAATGCACTACCCAGTTGTTATGTTATGCCTGTGTTATGTTGCTTATTTATTTTTTCTACTTAACTGTTCAGTGGGTGATAGTTCAGGTAGCATTCACTTAACCTTTAAGCAGTTCTTTAAAATGTAAAGAATAAAGCTATTTTTCCTTTAGCAGGAGTCAGAAGAACTATCCTCTGATGAAGAGATGAAAATGGCAGAAATGCGACCACCACTGATAGAAACCTCCATAAACCAACCAAAAGTAGTAGCTCTTGGCAATAACAAAAAAGGTTAGATACCATAAAAAGGAATGAAGGTGTTGTGTGATTCTGATAATTACTTGACTCAAAATGGCTAGTTTTTTCAAATAATTATTTAAAATTAGTTTGATTTGTATGTTTTAAAAGAAAGATGATAAATTCTCTAGTTAAGTAATGAAAGCAGAAAAAATCAGCAATATCTTATACATGAATGTGTCATGGAGCAAGCTGTGTTGACATTCTAATTTTCTTGATTCTCGTCATCAGTTTAAAAACAGAGGGGGAAAGGAGATCGTATGTTTTGGGGATTGTTAACCTGAACATGATCTTTATATGCTTAAGGACATCAGAAAGTGGTATTTACCTTGGAAATATTCCATATTTTTCCCTCCCTCAAGTATTGTGGATTATTGCTACTTGAGGCAGCAATATAGCTTGTTTAAATTTCTCAGAGAAGCTGTGCTCTCTTCGTAAGTTTTAAGAAACTTCTGTTCTGGCAACTCCGGAGTCACTCTTTCCTCCAACAGGGAATTCAGAACATTATTTTCATTACCTAAAATTTCATTTTCATTATCTGAAAGATAATTCTAGTCTGGGTAACCATTTCCTTAAGAGTAAGGAATTACCTAGAAGTCAGATAAAACACAATTTAAAGTTGGAGAACAAACTGTTTTGCTTCATATGATATCCTAGTTCAGTACTTCCCAAGAGAAATGTCTTCCTGGCAATTAAGTGTACAAAGATAAGATTTAGTGGGGATGAAAGAAAACCACACAGAGGTAGCAGGAACAGTCTACTAAGGATAACATGGTAATGAAAAGATAGGCGTTTATCAATATTGTCTTTGGGGTTTTATGTCTGACCAAAGTATGAAGTCAGAACTTTTTTCTTGTCTCTTGAGATAGACATTTGTTTCACAAAATTATGCTTTTGGCACTTGTAGCTGTCTTAAAGTGAAAATTTAGATGTATTTGTACCCCTCTATGAAAATAATGGCTGGCTTGAAGTCCCACAGAGAAATTATTTTTATATGACTGTAGTATACATTGTGTGTGCATGCATTGTATGAGAATCAGTGTGCACAGGTGTAAATTACTCTGAAAATGTTATCCTAAGTGATCTGCTGGGTAATAGCTGGGTTTAAACCATGACAAAAGCTCAGTTAGGATGCACTGAATTCCAGGTCTTCAGAACAAAGTTTTTATTTCCTGTTTTTTTGAATTTATGAAGTTATACAAAGCTTATCCAGTGACCTAGGTCTTTTCAGAGTTCTTGGTCTAATAAACTGCTATTTAATGACTTGTCAAAATTAGCCATTTTGCATATTTTCAAAATCCTGCAAATTAAGCAGTCAATTTCATAGTGGCTAATAGAGTAATGTATTTCAAAACTTTGGAATCATTGCAAAAACAAAAATATGATTTGAAAATTATTTGGGGGAAATATTACATAATGTAGCACTAGGTTATGCCAAGGAAACTTGGAATAAAGCAACAACTTAAATTTAATTAACAGATGAGGGCTGTTTACATTGAGCCAAATATTGAAAAACCAGAAACTATTGCCAACGGTCTTTTGTAAGTTTAAATGGTGTTATCAAAGGAGTTAGCTTACATTTTTGTTTCCAGTAGTAAGAATTAATGAAGAACAAGAGACATTTTCTAGGTTCTGTAATATGCACAAATTAAATAGCTATTAAACAGATGTATGTCTGTACCTCAACTGGCAAATTTTTATTTCAGATGATTCAAAAGATGCCGATTCCTTGTCAGATGAAGCTACCCACAATAGCAATCAGAATAACAGCAACTGTTCTTCTCCTTCTCGAATGTCTGATTCTGTTTCCTTAAATACTGATAGTAGCCAAGATATTTCTCTCTGTTCTCCAGACAAAGAAACACATGCTGCTGTTTTATCCAAGATCAGGTTTGTAAGACACTGTATACCACTGAGCAAATAAAAAAGAAAAAGGTTACCTAATCTTTCCTGCTATTTCGTAGAAGCATAGAATCATAGAATAGTTAGGATTGGATAGGATCATCTAGTTCCAACCCCCCTGCCATGGGCAGGGACACTTCACACTAAACCATGTCACCCAAGGCTTTGTCCAGCCTGGCCTTCCCTGGGCAACCCATTCCAGGGCCTCACCACCCTTACACTAAAGAATTTATTCCTCATATCCAATCTAAACTTCCCCTGTTTAAGATTTAAGCCATCACCCCTTGTCCTGCCACTATAGTCCCTAATGAAGAGTCCCTCCCCAGCATCCCTATAGGCCCCCTTCAGTTACTGGAAGGCTGCTATGAGGTCTCTACGCAGCCTTCTCCAGGCTGAACAGCCCCAACTTTCTCATCCTGTCTTCATACGGGAGGTGCTCCAGTCCCATGATC
>JANRGW010010938.1:10984-23502 GCA_024733675.1 Psilopsiagon aymara | reverse complement strand
TGCTCTGAATCTCTTCTCTGCCCAACCTGGAGCTGTGCCTGGGATTGCTCCTACCCAGGTGTAGGACCTTGCACTTGACATGGTTAAACTTCACCAGGCTGGCATCAGCTCATCTCACAGGCGTCTCAAGGTCCCTCTGGATGGCATTCCTTCCCTCCAGCATATATCAACTGAACCACCCAGCTTGGTGTCATTGGCAAACTTTCTGAGGGCACACTCAATCCCACTCTCCATGTCACCAACACAGACATTGAACAAGACCGGTCCCAATAGTGAACCCTGAGGGATACCACTTGTTACTGGCCTCCAGCTGGACATTGAGCCATTGACCACAACTCTTTGTGTGCAGCCATCCAGCCAGTTCTTTATTCACCAATTGGTCCATCTATCAAGTTGATGTCTCTCCAATTTAGAGACAAGGATTCTTTCGATTCTCCTCCCTATCCTACCCAGAGAGAGGGGGGAAAGAGGGGAGGTGAGCGAATGTCTATATGGTTCTGAATTACCCGCTGGGCTTAAACCAAGACAACATCTACATAACTTCTGCTGTTGAATTCCAAAATAAAAATTTGATCAGTATACTACTGATTTATGGACATTTGACCTACACAACTGTTTCAAGATATTTTTATCTAGAAAATGTGCTATAAAATGCAGGCATGAAGTATGGAAGATGCTGGCATGTTTTGCATTATCACAGCCGACTCTTGACTCTAATTAGTATGGTTTAATATTTTTTAATTTATCAAGCTATTAATAGTCATGATGTCTCTGATACCCCAAGAGGACAAGAGAAGGCTGAGATTATAATGCTCACTTGTATGATCACTAGGGATAGAGGAAGTTGTTACTTAAATATATGATAAATAAGCAAAATAGCTACTTTCTGTGCACTGAAAGTCTAATTATTTGTATGTCCAGAGACAGTCAAGATTGGGCAAATACTTTTGCATTTTCTAGGCAAATGTAACAGTTCGGAGTACGTTGGGGATATGAAATTATAATTTATTCTTCACAAGGCTGCAAATAAAGTGATTCACTGAGTTTATTATACATGGCTCAACAAACCAGGAGATTTAAACGGATACAGCTTACACTTTATCTATTGACAAATAGATTTGCCAGTATGTATTACTTTAAAATAAACATTCTCATTACACAGTAAACTTGAAGTACGGATTTTTTTTTGTTTCTAACATTAGTATTTCCTATAATAGAAGGAAATTCAGTCTTTAACTTTGTAAAATAAGTTTTCTATCCAATATCAGAAAGACATACTTATTTAACTTTCTGCCTATATGCTCCAGCAGTAAATTTCAATGTACATCTCTATGCTGTTCACTTTTACTTATCTACAAACCCAGCTGAGGTGTATCAAAGACATAAAAATCTACATATCTTGTGTAACATGCATGCCCAGAAGTTCAGCTATCTCTGGCTATTTAATCTGAAGTGAATATAAACAAGTGATTCACTGTTAATCTGATATGCTCATCACATAACTTTCTTTCCTGAAGAAAAAGAGATTAATTTTTCTGCAGAGTAGTGGCACAGCACCACACAGTGCTCTAAATTCCTGAGTTTGGTACCATTGCTCTTCAAACAGATATAAATCAAATTTAGTATTGCAGGACTGGTAAACAGTCAACAATCCTGAGTGTCTGTCATTTCTAGAATGAGATACTGTTTATGTTCTCAGCTTGCTTTATCTAATTTAATTCTTCTCCCACTCTGGCCTGCTGTTATGTTTTGTTGATTGGAGCTTGTGCTAAGCATATTTTTATTTTATTTATGCAAAGACCCCCACCTTTGTGATGACTGTGACATTCCCAGTAAAATCCACCACCTCAAGGAATCAGAACACTTGCTTTTGCTGGGAAGTGCAGTAATCACTAATGCTTAGATATGCAACCGATATTTTAAAAATGATTGGTTTAGAGGATAATGACCACATTCACTCAGGTGGATGTAAGGAGGAGCATCAAGAACTCTAAATATCCAATCTTAAATAAGTACTCATCTTAAATAAGGTACAGTGATAGATTGCCAATGGGAACTCAGAGCACCTGGGAAAACAGACTTTCTTCAGGAAATCCAAGCTTTATTTTTATATGCCCAGCATTCTCGGACATCCTTTAATGATAATGTAAATATTCCTTGTACATATCGCCATAAAAATGCCATTGTTTTCTTTAGGATAATGTTTTTCTAAAACAAAGCCTGCAGAAAGTGTTTTTGGTTTTGTTTTTTTTTAATGCTTGTAGAAATCTACCATTCAGTAGCAGCTATTACAGAACTATATTTGACCGCTATTTTTGGTCAAATATAGCTCCCAAAATATTTAAGTTTTTTTGGTTCCTTATTTGAGATTCACATTTCCATTTGCAAAATTCAAAATGCACAATCTCGGCTGCCACTTTCAAAAGTGGCTACAACAATTAGGATTGCTTAGTGTATAAAGTAATGTTCACTAATAATAATGCACAGTAATGATCCAAATGCTCAAAGTATATAGCTCAACCCACATGTACTAGATCTGAAAAAAATGATATTGTTTCATTTACCCTTTAGAATCCAACTTTTTTTTGCAAACAAGAGAAAAGATGAGGAGAGGACAGTAAGGTAGCAAAATTGCTTCATGAGGAAATGTAGAAGTTACTGATGATCCTGCTGAATACAAATGTCCTACCAGATCTAGAAGGTAGTACAAACAGAAGGTTTGGAGGAATTATGCTTTTTTTTTAATTTCAAGCAAAGTAATTGTTAACAGTTCATTCACAGATTTCATTCTCAGAGGCTTTATCTATTTATTAAAAGAGATGAACTTTTTCACTCAGGTGTAGAATAGAAGAGCATAAAGTGGTAGGAGTACTCACTGATTTTCCCCCATCCCTGATATTCAAACAGTCTAACTATTATTTACCCTCTTTCAAGGAATGAGTTCCAAAGTACAGCAGACCCAGTAGAGCTCTTTCTGCATCTGTCCAAGACCTTTTCATATTTCCCTGTGCTCTTCTAGCCTCAACCCTGAGGGCAGCCAAAGGCAAAGTATTTTCAGCAGACGGAGAAACACTGTATGCTTCAGGGATTTCTGGATGGCAGGTTTTAAACTGTAATCAAAGTAGAGGTGTGATTAAAAATAACAAGAGCTAAAATCTGCCCTGAATTGTGAAGGAAAATGTGCTAATTTAGCTTTCTTCAACATCATAACTCATGACTGAATCATTTCAAAGTTATTCATAAAAGTTAAAAACAGGATCAATCTCTTATGTCATTTGTTGCGTGTAGCACAGTAAAACCCTCTACAGTACATTTTGCTGTCTTTTTTTTATAACCACGAGTCAGATGTTTTGAAACTGTCCTTTCTGTGCATAAGGTGCTGATGTCGAATGCATGTGTATATGTTCGCTGTTTAGGACTTTTATTTCTTTAATTCTAAAGAAAGTTTAATCATTTCATCATTCCAAAAGGAAAGTATATAATCAGAACAATAAAAGTAACAACTGCTTCTGTAGCTATCTCAGTCTTACTAGCAAAACTGCTTTTAGACATACTATGGCAATAAAGTCATGTAAGGTAGCAAGTAATCTCAGCTGCAGCTTTGGAAAAGTGTGGAATTAGGAATTAATTCAGCATAAAGGAATATTTATAGCTACAAGATTGAAATCTGTTCTGTACAAGGGGTCAAGTTCACCTCAGTAATGGCATGTATGTTGGTGATTCTGCCACACACCTTGAGAGTAAGTATAGTGACTGAACAAGTGACATGTAAATTTAGAAAAAAATTTCTTATTCCAGGTAAAATCACAGGCAGATATTAAAAAATTGGAAGCCTTATTGTGACTATAAACTAAAACCTGCTTTAATTTTACTTGGAGCTCTTGATTTCCTATCTTTGCCTATAAGAACCTTAACCCTTTTCAGCAAGTTTTCTAAACAGGATTAGACCTGGAGAGTCCTTGTTTTTCTTGGGTCAAATGGCTTTGCCACACCAACTCACAAAATGGTTTTCATACCTCATTCCATCTCATTTTTACGTGGAAAGTATAATAGCTTCCTGTTATCAGTTTATTGCAGCCAAATTACAGAAAGTAAGTTGCTTGAATCCCCCCACCAGTCCTTTCCATTCAAAAGCATGTTATAGATGAAATGAATACCCCATCAATTCAAAATTAGTAATACATATTTAGTGCAATTAAAGACCTAACAAACTAACCAAATAATTACTGCTACTCCAGTTATGATGATACTAACAATCATTGTCCAAATTATATGAAGTTAAAATACACAAACTACTTTCTACTCGTGTAGTTCTCAGTCTAAGGACTCCGGGGAGACCTTATTGCAGTCTTTCAGTACTCAGAAGGGGCCTATAAGAAATATTTTGCAGGACCTGTTACAATGGCATGAGAGGTGATGGTTTTAAAATAAAGGAGGGGTGATTCAGACCTGACATAAGGAAGACATTTTTAACAATGAGAGTGGTGATCAGGGGCATCTTCAACAATAACAGATTGCCCAGAACTGAATCCAACCTGTCTTTGAATTCTCCAGGGGTGGTGTATCTGCCACCTCTCTGGGCAACCTGTTCCAGTATTTTACCACCCTGCTTCTGGAATTCCTGGTTGCTCCTAAAGTGATTTTTTAATAACACAATTTGTCTTGCACAGGTCAGAAAGATGACTTGGTTCCCTGCCTTTTACCCCTGACAGCCCTGAAGAGCGTTCTGTACCTACATTCATTCACACTGATACTCTAGAATTAGACCTGTTCTTCCAAATCACTCTTGTCCTCTCAGACCATCATCCCTTTTCCTTTAATCAGTTAAGCTGTCCAATTCTCACATTTTCCTAGCTTTACAACCCTAGTTCACAGATTCCACTTTCATGTCTAGGTGCTACATCAATCACTTTTACATCAGCTGGACAGTGACAGATTCACTTCTATTCACCACCAGGTTTTCCATCCTATTTCTTACCATCAGGGGCAGAAGGAGTGATCTTTTATGGCAGGGCCTCCAACTCAGATCCAGGACTGAAGGAAGAAATTTCAAAGCCTTTTTGTCACCTTTTCCTCTTCCTAGGGAACTGTTGCTAGGGTAGAAAAGGAAAAAACAGAAGGAAGAGATATCCCTGCATTAAAAAGATGAACAAAGAATCTGTGGTACTAACCTTGTTCTTTCTACAACTCCATCTAATTTAGGAAACAAAAACTTCATTGTTTATACCACCCAAGGACAAAGGCCTGTGGAAAAAGTCTTTTTCTCCTTAAGAAAACTTTCTGGACTAGGCAAGCTTCCGATGTCACTGAAAATTCTTTCCAGTCCCTGACAAAGTCTTATTATTAGAATTTTAATATTCTTGATTGGAAGCACTGTCCTGATTAGGCATATATTATAAGTAGGGGTTTTTTACACGTTTCATTTTATGCAGTAGGCAGAAATAACACATAGATTCAGCTGTTCTTATAATTAAGCCTCTAATCTCAATCAGATAATTTTAAACCATAGCGTGCTACCTTTCAAGACAGTGCGGATTTCTGACACACAACCTCAGCAGTTGTAAATCACATATTTTAGCTTTGTGAGGGTTTTTTTGCTTCTTTTTGAGTGGGTTTCTGGACATATCTATTTCAAAGCAATAATAATTTGCATGCTAAGCTTGTGAGCCTTGCAACTGACTATATATGTGTACAGATTAAGATTTGTATCAAGTAGCAAATTAGAAATTGTGGTAGAAATAATATTAAGATGACCAAGAAGTTACGACCATGAAGCTGGTGCTAAATTGTTAGCAACAATGGTTGTGGTACTTAGGGTGCTCAGTCCCTGAAGCCAAGGTGAACAAGCTTGAAAGCTCTTTGACAGAGAAGTCAGGACTATGAAGTGGAATTCTCAGCGTTCTCCATCTTCCTCACTTAATGCCAGATGCATTTATATAACTCAACATTTCCCCCTTCGAAGGGGGCTCTCATTTGCTCCTTATGATGCTTATGTCGTATATTTTTTTTTTCCACTCAAAGTCGTGTATTTGGCAAGAAGTCCTGCCCATTTGCAGTCCCTTGTCCTTATTTTGCATTTTGTTCTCTAACTTGAAAGATCCATGATTTTGATGCCTCGTCACAATGCATACATACGTGTGCAATATATCTATGCATTTTATTTGGCTATGCCATCACAGTATTACAAAGTATTTCGACACTGTTACTGATTACATTATTGTAGTACACTTACAATTGAGTTTGAGGCAAAATAATATTAATTATATCCTAACCATTGCACTTTCATCCTGTATGTGTCACAGGTGTTTGCTTGTGCTGTATAATTGTCATTACAGTATTTTTCTCTGGTACTCAGTTATCAACTTGAAGATCAATGAATTTCCTAGAGTGCAAATGATTTATATGACACCAAGGCCAAGCAAAAGAGGCACAATGGAAATTCTCATCCTCATGGGAGCTCTTGTGTGTTGCATTGCACTTTACACAATATGGGTGGGCTTCATCCTGCCTAGAGGAAAACGTAAACTTCTATGACTGAGTTAATTGCTTCAGGATTGGTTTAGTCAGCACTTTTGTTCACAGAAGAACAGATGTTTTTAGGTTGTCATTCAGCTAATAAGATGATACAAACCCATGATGTGAAATTTTATTTCCATTTGCTATGAAGGGAAGTGGGGGTAACTAGCTCAGATATCTGAGCCTAATGTCTAACTTAGGAAAATAGCGGAAAATCTCCCAACTGAAAGGGTGTAGTCTGCAACTCAATGTTTCACCTGTGCAGCTGAGTAATGGAATTCTCTGTGTTTAACTTGCAAAATGTAGCAACATAGTACATTGTAAATGGCTGAAAATCCAGACCCATTTAAATCAGTAGGACATTCAGCATGGCACCAGTTCTGGCCCTGTATTTCTTGCCTTCAGAACCAGAAAAAAAGAGGGATATGTTTCTTTCTTGGGAAAGTAATTAGTGGAGTTAGTCAACTCTCTTCTGCCATCCTGATCAAGTCAAAACCAAATGTAATTATCACAGAGGCTAATTCTTCTTCCAGATAAGCTTTATAAGCTACATTTACTTACACTACTTATCTTGTCATTTAGAAACAGGTGTTACTAAAATAGCATCAGTTTATAATTTATGTCCATGTTAAAGCATTACCTTTATCCTAAATTTATCTTGTATTTGCTCTTTCTTATGAAAATGTATCTGAGTTTAATAACATGAGAGTATATTCCTTTTAAAATGCTGTCTTTGCATTTTTCCTAAATGCTACATGGACAGACTCCCATCAATTTCAGTAGATTTGTTTTAGGTCTTTTGTTAAGTAAAACCTTTCTATTTTAAGAATTCTATGTTGCCAGTTACAATACTTCTATAGAGAAAATAATTTTCAATTTTTTTTTATTCAGCATATCACATAAATGTACTTCAAACATAACAAATATACAGAGATTTATACAAATTTGAAATCCTTTTTAAGTCAATATGCTAAGAATACGTAATAGGAGATGGTTATATAAATTACATCTATAAATTACATCAATATGAAAGTTGATGTGATTTAAAGTAAGAAGTAAAAAATAGATGTCTGAGATAAGAGTGATTGAAAAGTTGGTGTAAAACTGATGTGATTTAAGCCCAGAAATTGAAGCAGACGGGGAAAACAAAGCTATTCAAAAATCTGAAGTAGTTCTACATGAGCAATGGAAATGGTGAGCCAAAATAAGATAGATATAAAACTTCAGGATATTTAAAATGTGAACCTGAGAGGTAGAATAGGTGCAACTGAAAAACCTGTGTGATTTAAACAGAAGACAGGAAGCAAGGACCTGTAGTAGAAGTAAACAAAAAAAATTTGGAGAGAGAAACAAACAGAAGGATTATGACTGATAAAATTCAAGAAGGAATACACAGTATTAGATCACCTGCTATGTCCTTGTCGATGCCCAGGATAAATCCTTCATTAGGTCCGTGCTAACTCCCAAACCTAAATGCCAGGCACTTTTACAAGAATTCTCCTGGATTTCACAATTTTTTGGGATGGAATTCTTCTTCGGACCTAAAGTTTTACGTGGAGCCTTATGCATTTATGCCTTACGGACCTGCAGTTTCAAAACCGAAGATTTTTACCTAATCATCTGTCCCTTTTTATGACTCAGCCATGGCTTTCATACCTACCTTCTGCTCCATGCCCACCTGTATTTCTCAGAATCCAAAAAGACCCTGCAGAAACATGAGGTTTCTTTTTTTTTTGCAGTCTGAGGGTTTCAGAGACCTTGAGTGATACTCTCATGTGTTCAGAAAGCAGGGATATGAATTTGTGAGTGAATCCAACCCTGGCATTCACACTGACAGCTCCATGGTTCTGGAGAAGACCTTCATGTTTCTTCATCAGCTCCCCTTTTTTGTAAAGCTATGATGTGAACATTTCTCTGTTTGTAGACTCTTTCAGTGATTAACTGAATTAGTGTGTGTTTAGACTACTATCCCTGGCAGTTTTTTGGCACAGGAAAGCTCAAGAGTGGTGCTGTTGCTGTGGGGAGAGTAACTCTGAGGAGTGAACAAGAAGGATATGGTAGTGATTACACTGGGGCTGGGCAAAAAGTAACTTTAGAGTATGAATGACTGCCATTATTGGATCAAACCCTAAAATATCTTAACAAGGTCAAAGGGAATGACATGATTTAAACTTGAAATAAACCTATTATCGTTAAAAGTACATGTATTGACATTCTATTTGGTCTACAGTAAGATTAGAATTCTTGGACAAAAATATTGGTCTGTGGTTGTCTTTTAAAATGCTGCATATTGATTGCATCAGCTGATGGAGAAGTCAATCTCTGAAATTCTTTTGCTCCATCTGAGTTGTAGCATTTTGTGAACCTTCTGATATAGGTCTGATTTAGGAGAAATATGAGATTTTGTCTGTTCTACTACTTAATACAAATTTGACTGTTCTGGACATGATTTTAATAATATAATATAATATAATATAATATAATATAATATTAAATAAACAAAGGGCACCACGGCTGTAAGAGTGGAACATGCACTTGGATAAGGCACATGTGAATATAGATATGTTGTTACTAAATCAATATTTAAATTCATATAACCCTTGGTGCATTTTTGATACTGCTTTGAAGATGCCGAAGTTGTAAAACGATCATAGAATCATAGAATCAGCCAGGCTGGAAAAGGTCTTTAGGATCGTCATGTCCAACCATTAGCCCAGGACTAGACCATTAGACTACCACTAGACCATGTCACTAAGAGCTTTGTCTAATATGGTTTTTGAACACTTCCAGGGTTGGTGATTCCACCACTTCCTTGGGAAGCATGTTCCAAAGCCTGGCTACCTTTTCAGTGAAGAAATTTTTCCCAAGATCCAATCTTAATGTCCCTTGGCACAGCTTGCTTTGATATTCATCCAAGCATAAGTTAAGATTTGTGACTAGGGCAGGGAAGAAAGTATTTAACTAGCATCCAATCTGCTTACTTGCAGATATATTTTTGTTTCTAGTGCTTTTCGATAGCACTCTGCCTCTCACTTGGTTCTACTTCAAATCCAGGTACTCAAGACAAACAAATTATGAAGTTAGGCTTTACTTCTGAGCCCTACTGTTTGAGATCAATTAAACTGTTCAGTATCTAAGCCTATACACATATATATCTTTGTGTGTGCATATATGTAAAGTCATGATTTATCTCTTTGACAGAGAGAAGATTACCCAGCCACTGTCTTAGATTGTTGCTTCCAGTAGATCAAGGAAAAGAATTTGAATTTAGTGTACATAAGACCATTTCTCCATTTTCTTCAAGGTAGATAGGCACTGCATGAAACTCAACAGACCTACATCCTAAGACCAGCTATACTACTAGAGTTCTTGGCTGCTTCTCCCAAGTCGTTAAAATATGCTAAAACTTTAAAGAAAAGCAGTACAAATATGTAAGTCTTCCCTAAGAATATGGGTTTCTTCTGCTGTACTCCTTCATGATTCATTAAGGCGAATAAGTGCATAGCATGCTCTCTTGATTCTTCTTTTGGAAAGGCTGTTTTTCACTTTGGCAGAAGAGACTGGAGATTAGACACTGCAGATTTAAATAATGCACAGAGGTATAAACAGATTCCCTACTACCAATAGCAATACCGATTGGCATCCCTATTATTTATACTCTGGATTGTTGCAACCCCATAAGCCTATACTCGTCTTTGGAATGCCAAGGTAAAGTAAGCAAGGTAGTGAGGGATCTTGCAACACAGGATCCAGTTACTCTTTTTGATCTTGGATCACTGAAGTCTTCTAATGACCGTTCTACACTCGACACTGCTCCACTTCCTCCCACCACCAAAAAAAAAAAAAAAAAGATTAAAAAAAAAAAAATAACCCTAAAACCAGAAAAAACTTCTAGAGTTGGTACAGTGAATATTCTATATATCACAGATGAAAGAAGAATTTTTCCTGTGATTAGCAATAACTACTCATGGCATATTCCAAGGGGAAGTTACTGTCATCAAATAGCTTTCAGCTATCATATACAGCCTTAGTAACAGCTGAAGGTCATTACAAAGCTCACGGAACTCAAGGCAAATGTTGCCTGTGCATCTGCTGGAATGGCGTAAGAATTAAACAGCAGGGAAGTGACATGACAGAAGACCATAAAGGCAAATTCAAGATAAAATTGAATGAAAGAAAAGCAAAAGCAGATAATTAAATTAATAAAGAGAATAGCTTAATGGGCAAGAAGATAATGAAGGGAATAAGAACTGAAATATGTGAGACACATAGCCAATAGAAGGTACAACACCAAGCTTAGCTAGAAGCAGTAGAGGGAAAATTGCCTTTTATACAGAAATTTTATAAGTGCATCAGAAGCAGAAGGATGAAGGATACAATTGATGAAATGCTGCTTAAATGATCTTCCAGTCTTCCCCTCGTTTTTCTGTTTATTTCACCAATCTGGTGTTTAAGATTTTTCTGGAGTAATCAGCAGTCAATACCTAAGATTGTCTTAAAAGAACCATTTACAGTTTGTTTTAAAGGCACGTTAAAACTTTGTATGTCTATTTGTTACAGCTTACAACTAACTAGCAAAATTTGTAGGTGCCATATTTGCTATTAAAATGGCCACAGTTCCTTCCTGATTTTGCCATCAGAAACAAGAACACAGCCATTACGTTCATTTGCTCTAAAAAAAAAGCAGTCACTACCTACCAGTCAGGGACGCAGTCATATGGCATGCATAGCCATTAAAGAAGAAATCACAATATTGGATAATTCTTTTCTATCACATTTTTGGAGAAAGTCTTCTGAATAGGTCAGTTAGATCTGCCAAAAAAGCCCCAGCGGTGATCTGTACCAAGAGGCAGGTAAGTAGAGGGCAAGATAATGTCACTTACTAGACACTGTTGTACTTCCCTAGTATGCATTTGTTTGCAGTTTCAGTGGGAATACAAATGTTTTTGAGAGGAAAAACCAGCACTTATTAGCATCTTTACTTTGTATAATACAGAGCCTTTGAGTTCCGCTTATGGACAAGGACCTCACTGTGATTAATGTCTTACATGGATAGCAAAGTTCAGTGCTTCCCTATGAGTGTTCTGTATCACTGTGTCCTGGGTTCGGCCATAGCAGTTGTTTTTCTCCTTCTTGGTAGCTGGTGTGAAGCTGTGTTTTTTGACTTTCAGCTTGTGAACAGTGTTGATAACACCAGTGTTTCGGTTACTGCTTAGTACATTTTGGTCTGGCAAAGGACTTTCTGAGTCTCATGCTCTGCCAGGGAGGAGGGTAAGCCGGGAGGGAGCAGAGACGAGGCATCTGATTCAAGCTGACCAAAGAGGTATTCCATAGCATAGCACGTCATGCCCGGAAGGTAAAAACTGGGGGCAGGAACCCAGAAGAGAGGAGTTCACAGCTCAGTTGCCGGGTGGTGAGCATTTGTATCCTCTTCCCTTGTATTTTCCCGGGTCATTATTGTTATTGGTGGTAGCAACAGTGATTTGTGTTATACCTTAGTTATTGGACTGTTCTTATCTCAACCTGTGGGAGTTACATTCTTTTGATTATTTCCCCCCCCCCCCCTTTTGGAGTTGGGGGGAAGAAGGAGGGGGAAATGAGTGAACAAAACTGCTTGTTTTACGGCTTAAACCACGACAGTTCATTTAGGAGGGGGAAGTGAGTGAACAAACTGTGTGGCTGATTTACAGCTTAAACCACGACAGTTCTTTTTGGCGTCCAACGTGGGGCACGAAGGGTTGAGATAAATACAAGATTAATAGTCGCTCGTCACAATGCCGATTTATGGGCTCTCAAAGTTGTTGTTCTGGTTCTCACAGGCTCAGCGTGCAATACTTCACTTACATCTGTTTTTGATTATGTTAGTATTTTTCGGACATGGGTTTTGGGTTGAATTTCTTGTTACATTGTATTTATTGCAATAACTTGTGATACAGTAGACTCAGTGATCATGAAACTGATCCGGCTTTTGCTCCCAGTGTGGTCACCGACTCTATACTTCG
>JANRGW010010937.1:0-11134 GCA_024733675.1 Psilopsiagon aymara | reverse complement strand
AGTCCTTGGCCAGACCAAAATGTACTAAGCAGTAACTAAAACATTGGTGTTATCAGCACTGTTCTCAGTCCACAAGTCAAAAACACAGTGCTGCACCAGCTACTAAGAAGGGGAAAAATGACTGCTACTGCTGAACCCATGACAGTACCCCTGCCCATGTCAGGGGGTTGGAACTAAATGATCTTGAGGTCCTTTCCAACCCTAACTATTCTATGATTCTATGATACTGATGGCAGTATATTTTTCATGTTTGGAGAAGCATTTTCTACTTTTAAATCTCCTAATGGGCAAACATTAAAAAAATTTATTCCATCCCATTTCTCTTGCTCCAGTCCCCTAGATTACATGGGCTAGGAATGTAGTGTAATGACAGAAAAAGAGGAAAATAAATTTAACCCACCCTTTGTCAGAGCCAAGGCAAAACTCCAATAGTATGCAAAAAGGAATAGCAGATTGCAACCTTTCCTTTAAGAAAGTGTGGCCGTAAACACTCACATTGCCTTAGCAGCTAGGTGAGTATAAGCTGCAATGTAAGTGGCTGCATGACCATAGAATCATAGAATGATTAGAAAGTTGGGGTTGGAAAGGACCTTAAGATCATGTTGTTCCAACGCCCCTCCCATGGGCAGGGACACGTCCCACTAAACCATGCCACCCAAGGCTCTGTGCAACCTTACCTTGAATGCCGCCAGGGATGGAGCATTCGCAGCTTCCCTGTGCAACCCGTTCCAGTGCCTCATCACCCTTACATTTATATACAGAACTCTTAAGCTCATGATATAATCATGGAGGCTGAACACTAGACAAAAATGATTGCTACAGTTAGGTTTTATACATTTTTTTCCCTTGATGGTTCCTTTTCAAGTCTTGTTCTCATGTTTTCATGAGTCATGTGCCCCATGAATGTACGCTCTTAACTGTTACCTTACTCTGAACACGCACATAGGTTTTCGCCTTCTGCTTTGTGAACTCCATGTGTATTTTGAATCTAGGCTTCTTTGCACAGGCCTGGAGGGTATCTGAGCCCATTTTTCAAAGAGGGACTTCACAGGAAGCTCAGGAATTTACCAAGAGCTCTACAAGTCTGCCAATGGGGAATTTTCATACCTGGCGAGGCTGCAGGGATGAAGGAAGGTCCTAGCAGCTCAGGAAAAAGTTTTTGGTAAGTGCTGTTAAGTGACGGTGGGACTGAAGAGTCCTGACCTAATCACCTGTCAGACTGCTAGGTACTGGGCGAGGTGCAGGCTTTTGCTTCTCTGATGCATCTGATCCTGCTCAAGTATCTAAATTATCTGTTATCCTCTTATAAAGACTGATCAGTCTTGTGTTGCCTCTGTTTTCTGTGTGAGCTTGGGATGTTTATGGAAAGAAATCCAGTTTATTGCCCCATACAGTTGCTGCCAAATCATGGAGCACAGCAGTCCTAATGAAAAAACACTGAGCTGCTTGAATCAAACTGCACACACCATGCAGCTTTTAGTGTTACCTCTGCTCTGAAGTGGATTGCCTTTTGCTGTTAATATCAGGTTTTTCTCTCCCTCCCCCTCCCAGCCCACGGTGTCTGTTGCATGTGACTACAGTTCAAGATCATGTGAAAACCAAAAAAGTAATGGCATGGCATGCTGGAGGTGGGGAGAAACCTTAAGCGTAATTGGATAAAAATGGTTCTGTGATCCCTAAAGGGAGAGAAACACTAGTTGTTGCTGATTGGCACCAGAAACAAACCTTTACCCTGAAAAAAACTATTGAACACAGTTGCCTGACAGACATTTTCATTTCCTTCTCAGAAGAACTGTAAATGGCTTACCCAGGAGTTTTGTGCTTATCAAGCAACTAAGGCAGCCTAATACTATTTGTTTTCCCATTTCTGTTTACATGTGATCAAGACATAAGGTTAGAGACACATTTATAAAACAAAAGCATTTGTATATTCCGCATTTGCAAAGGAGAGACTTTTTTCTGTGCACTCTATTTCATCTGTAAAACAGGTGCTAACAAGTTGCCTGCAGGGCTATATCTTTAGTACTATATTCTTAGTGCAGCGTTAGAATTCCTCTCAAGGTTTTTGTAGCTGCAGGAGTTTTCATTCCCATTTACTCCTCCCAGATAGCTCACCACCACATTTAATTGTTATTAAATCTGGTACAGCTAAAGAGGTTCAAATTCTCCTGGATTATAACCATCTTTATTTTAAAAAATTTGCAGCTTTATTATTAGGCAGACGATTACAGTCTTACTTAAGTGTAGATTAAAAAGGAATTCCTTCTTCTTGAAAAAAAAAAGTCCATTAGTTAGCAATTTGATTTTTTTTTTTTTTTTTTTTTTTAAAAAAAAAAGAAAAAAAAAAAAAAAAGGAAAAAAAAAAAAACCCCCCCCCCCCAAAAAAAAAAAAAAAGGAAAAAAAACTTACAAGAAACTACTCGCATCAAGTAATACAGATAAGAAACTATTGATGTGGATATTTACTGTTAGTATGGGAACATCTCATGGTACAGAATAAGCACCATGACCACAGGAGCTTCTTTCAATGAGAGATAGATTCCCTACAGCGAGCTTTGCAGAGGATAACCTACCTGCTTTGTACAAAAGAATACTGCTCTCTAGTGGAATATAGAAAAAGATTCCATGACCTCACCACTTACCTTCTGCATTCTTTGCTGTTCAAAGAGGAAAGGCAGTTTAGTTTTGTCTTAGAGTTATGACATGTTATGATATATAGCCACAATTACTGTGAGATTATACTGCGGTTTGCTTTTGTAATCATGTAAAAGAATTTTTTTTTTCTTCACAAGTGAATTATAAATTCAAAAGAGTGTTTTTCACTGTATCCTTCTTTTCAAAATGCTGCTGTCTATATCAAGAGTGTGGAACTAATAACTATTTAATTTACACAGGAACTCATAATAATTTAGCTGGCATAAGGTTAATTTGGGAGTGATTAATAGCTGCATTTATACAGCTGGAAATTTTAATAATGTCTTTCTCTGGAATTTATAGTGCTAATATTTTATATGCAGGATTCATTTTCTGCTGTGGTCATTGCCTCCTTTGGAGTGGGAAAGGTTTGTTGAAGCAGGGATCAGAATGTACAAATCTTTCAGTATATTCTCTCTGTCTCAGTGGGTGGGACACTATGGAGACACATATGCACTCACATAATGTGGTGCTTTCAGTTTCCCTCCTCCAGGGCTAGTTGTAGATCTGTCATCTGTTTGGCTAGACTTCATGGGATCAGGGCGCCTTTGACAGCTTTAATCACTATCACTACTCACAGCAAGCCTGCGAGCCAATGAATTGACATGCTGGACACACTTAAAATGGGCATGTAGTGCAGGACTGAAATGAACCTAGTCTGGAATGTACTGTAAGTGTGCATTCAAAATAGGCATGCACTGCTTTGAGGTATTACAATGTTAAACCTGGAGCCAGCTGTTTTCTGAAGATTTATTTTCAATATGTCCTGTCCCTTAGGCATTGGAAAGTAACTTAAAACATCATCTGCAGAAAAGCTAGTTAGCCTGTGCCCAGAGTGACAAGTTCTTGCTTTGTTTTCAGAAATGGAGGTGGTCACAAGGAAGCTAAGGCAGGAATTTTCTGAATTAATTTTCAGGCAGGAATTTTCTGCATTTAATTTTCAGATTGTGAATGCGAGTGTTTGGAAAGATCTGTAACTAAATAGATTTTTTTTTTTTCCTTAAAAAAGTAAATGGTAACAGAAATCCAGAAAAACCCTCAGTACACAAAAAAATAAAAAGGAATTTCTTGAGTACAAGAGGCAAGAAAAGCAAGCATAAGATGGTACAAGAGAACTCTCAGCCTTAGGGGCTTTCTTTTTCTTCTTTTTATTTTTTTTTTTTTTCTTTTTTTTTTTTCTTTTTTTTTTTTTTTTTTTTTCCAGAATATCCTCTCTATCCCTGTGAGGATCCCAAATTTCTAGATTTCTAAATTTCAGTTTAGAAATTCAGGGGAGCTACAATTCACTAATAATTCTACTGAAATCAAAAAATCAGAAGAATCAGATAATCTTCTGAGGAACTCATAGCACTTGAAACTTTTGCTGTTTCATTTTGTTCTGTTGGTTAGGCATTAGGAATTTCTGAAAGTTTTCTGTAGTCATGAGTCTTCTGAAGAGCAAAAATTCCCACCTGCAGTTTATTCAGTAATGTTATGCATTTCATTCAGAGAAATCTGCTGTCTTGCCATTGCACCACAAGGGATATTTTTTTTTTTTTTTTTTTTTGGCAAATATAAACTGCTCTCCATCACATGCTTTTCTACTGCCACATCTATGCTGAAAATAAATTCCTAGAAAAGAATCAGCCTTAAAAACATTGGTGAATTTATCACTGAAACATAGAAGTATTTAGGATTGAAAGATTATTGTCCTCTTTTACTGGCAAGGAAATTAAAGGTAGAGAGAAGAAGATGAAGTGTTAAGATTTATACCAGTGGTGGGAATAGAATCCAGCTCTCTTGCCTCCTACTCCCATGCATTAACCAAAGTATTACGCTTTCTTCCCTGGAGTATTTACAGTCTTTCATTTCCACTGGTAATGGAAAGTTTTCCTGGGGGTGGGAGGAAAAACTATAAAAGGAGAGTACAAATAAAACCACCTGGAATAGGGAAAAATAGAAGACTAAATCATCTGCAAAATCTGGTAACATGATATAGAAGAAATAATGAACTACAGCTAACATGCAACAGTTTTAATGCCTATAGAAGCACATACAGCAGAGTGGTCCTTGATAGTTCTCAGATGACTTTAGCACCTGAATTGCAGGTTGCAAA
Source organism: Psilopsiagon aymara (assembly GCA_024733675.1). Lineage (NCBI taxonomy): Eukaryota > Metazoa > Chordata > Aves > Psittaciformes > Psittacidae > Psilopsiagon > Psilopsiagon aymara. Next base: position 6,345 of record JANRGW010010937.1, on the reverse strand, counting down.
ACACAGGGATCCATTCATGTGGCATGACCACAGTGGTATTCAGGTTTTATCTTAAGATTTTCTTTGTGCAATTTACAGAGATAACACAGAAAGAACATGGGTTTCTCCTTGGAAAGGTTCACATAGCAGGTATTACTACTGGAAATGCAGTTTGTGGTAGTGTGACAAATATTTGTTTCCTTCTGACCTGAATACAAAATGCTGACATTTTCTCATTGGCTCAGTAATTATCACTGATTAATTACAATGGATGTTTGTGAAACACATTAAACATAACAGCATTATTAAAATGCTGAATAATCTTAGGTTTTATTTACAGCACCTTTTGCTAACATCAGAGCTTTACAGACTAGCAATAACTACTGGTACAGAACGTGCTGGGTTTGGATTTTGAAGTTCGATTACATAGGTATATAAGAAAATAATTAGAGTGAAAAGAACTTTCAAGCTGACATTCAAAGGAAGTTAGTGAATTCGCTGTTCAGCTTTCATCTCAAGGAGTGCAATAAAATCAGAAACAGATGAAAAAAGCCAAGCTCCCTAGAATAACACATAGCAAAGTTGGTAAACAATGTTATACATCAGAAATCTGAGCATACGTTGAAGAGGAGCTTTCAAATGTCTGCAAGTAAAAAGCATGGAAACAAAATGGACTTCATCCACGTATCTCCTAATCTTCTGGGTCACAAACCCTGTGAACATGAAAATATTCCTTTGCATAGAAATATTAACCCATGTTTTAATTCATGATTTCCATGACAGAAGCAGTGAGTGTATCTGGACTGCACATGCTGGGAAAAAAGACATGGACCTTGTGCTTCCAGGGACTGGAGACAAGGATTTAGGAAACAGAAAGACCCCCTGCGGAGAGGAAATCATTGCTAATTTTTAACTTGTTTTCTCTTTTACTTCATTCTGCCATCTATCAGCCATCCTAAAATACTGCTGTGTCAACCCTAAGAATACAAACAAATGAAAGGAAATTTTCCTTTAAAGATTTATATCCTGTAGAAAAAGTAATGATGCATGCTTACTTGTCAGACTTGATCTGGAGATAACCACTTCAAAAACATGTGGATACAGCAAAGACTTTGATCTTACATCTGTTTTCTATGCCCTCTCCTTCTATTTCTTCACAATATTTAATTATACCGTCCTTGAAAACTATCTTTAGTATAAGAGTGACCTTAGGCAATAAAATATAAAAAATTAAAAAGGACTGGATACTACACAGTTATCAGCCTGGGTCTTTTATCCAGAATTATAACTGCAAGGATCCTCAAGTCTACATTAGTATTTTAATTTTTTGGCAAATCGATTAGAATTGTTCTCAGAGTTCCTGAAAGTTTCCAGGTCACAATAACAAGTTGAACCCATGTGCTGAATTCAGTCCATTGCCAAAGAGGAAAACAACATGTCCATTATCAAAAAAGGCACTGACTGTCTGTTTCTTCATGTTAGCATTATAATAACTTTGTTCTTATAATCAATAAATCAGTATCCACTTCCAGCTTCTTAAATATCATTTCTCAGAAGGGGCAAAGAAGGAGCAAATTACACAGGGAAAGGTGAAATTAATAGAATAAAGGAAGCGCTAAAAAAATACTGGAATTAGCCTGGGATCCCCAGAGTTCATTGACCCTCGACTGCATATTTATATGCTGTCAGAAGGGCATTTGGAGTTAATATTGTTCACACAGTGTTTAGAATTCATGCTGACTTGCTGTATTGATTGTAAGCTGCATGAGATAAAGCATTTGCAGTGAAGACAGTGTTTAGATTAGTTTATAATCTCCTGTTGATAGGAAGTGTGACTCAGTAGTCTTAGGTCTTTCAGATGTCTGTATCTGTGACCAGGAGAAACTGCAGATAGAGCAGTGATTGGTAGGAGAGACTGGCTATAGTTTCCTAATGCCATCAGAGTCCATTTCACAGATGCTATTTAGGGTGATAAGGACCCCTTTTGACTTTTTTTACCTAACTTCTCATGAATTCAGAGAGGGAAGTAGGAAGATGGCATGTTACCAGTGTTCATATGAACCTGTCTGCTATGAGTGCTAAATCTCCTGAGCCCTGCTGCTACAAATGCTAAATAGGGATTCAGTCTGGGTGAAATTGTAAATCATATAGATGACTGGAGGTACCTGGATCTCCAATGAAGAAATAAGGGAATAATTAAAGATATTATGATGGAGTATTTTTGGTGACCTCTTGGATCAGAGTTGCATTGGAAAGTTCATATACCAGGATTCAAAAGTATTGCAGCTCCCCTGTAATGTGATTCTTAATTCAACCCAAATATCTTTGCCAGATATATATTTTTCATTGGTTAAAATTATACTCCATTGAACTGTTTCTGTTCCTTTATGTTAGTTTTGATCTTTAAAACTTTTGACAATCTAGAAGTCTCCATAAAGAGATTACACATTTGAGAAAATAACACCTCACACATGGACGGTGTCCAGTTAATCCCTACCCCTTTGGACTGGAAGCAGATGCAGTGAAGAATTTCTGACTGGAGTATTTGTCAAAATTTTACTTTAGTTTTTTTTTTTGTTTGTTTTTTTTTTTTTTTTATTTTTTTTTTTTGTTTTAATACTGAACAGGCTGTCTCATTATTTAAAATAAAATAATTTTATAAACAATCCACTGGTTTGTGGTAAGTCTGTCACCTAGGACATCATCTATGTTTTTATTCTAGTCTGTAATATTTCTACATAATCTCATAGGGCAGTAGAATGTTAACTGTGTTCTTGAGTACACTGCTTTAAAAAGCTTGCATAATTTGAATAAAACAGAAGCTCAGAGCAGATCAGGGGTATTTATTGTTTGGAACTGGTTTGAGCAGCAGGTTTCTAAATCTCTATATTTTAGAATGAGAAACAATAAAGAAAAAAAAAAAAAGTAATGTTCTGCCTATTCTGATGCAGTGCTTGTCTTGAATATTTAAGCAGTAACTTGAATTTCATTCAAACCAATGAATGAACCACAAGTTGAGATACACATTGTTATGTTTATTTAAAGCCAGGATAGATGACAGGCATATTGCATACACGAATGAAATGAAAGAAGCAGAGTAATATCAGGGATTGTTTCTACTTTGATTGTTTCTACTTTGCAATTTTTATATGAAAAGTAATTTTGGGATGTATTAATTATTAAAAATAAGGATTAATTGGACTGGCTGATTTGTGTGATAAAAACTTTGGGTATTGAGCCTTTCTTGCTTTCACCTGTAGCATGTGTGCCCCCTCTACTTACTGGGACAGGTTAGATACCTTTTATAGCCAACGAACATTTGAGCTCTTTCTTAGTCTTGCAGTAAGAAATTGTAAATATTTAATTAATTTAAAAATTATTTTCCTAAAAAGAAACTTTTACAATATCTTTTTGTGGATTTATTTTTTTTATCTGTTTGGATTTGACTTCTAGGAGGAGCTTAGCTGTGCTGCTTAGGTTTTTTTTCCGTTAACTGGTTTTCAGACATGTGATATAGATCACCTTTGCAATGAAAGGGTTGGCTGAGGCTTTAGAGATCCAGACATTAAAATTACTTGTTGGCTCCAAAGTGTAAGTTTCCAAGGAAGGGAAAGAAAAAACATTAGTAAAGAAAGACACAGACCTCATCTTTCCTTCCTTGTGAAGACAGACTGGAAGACTTGGGCATGTTCAGCCTGCAGAAAGGAAAGCACTGGAAAGAGCTTATAGCAGCCTTCCAGCACCTAAAGCGGTGTGCAGAAAAGATGTGGAGGATTGCTTTATCACAGGGAGTAGTAGTGGATGAGAGGTAGTGGTTTTAAACCGAAAGAGGGTAGCTTTAGATGCAATATTAGAAATTAATTTTTACTGTGGGAGTGGTGAGATATTGGCACAGGTTGCCAAGACAGCTTGTGTCCCATCCCTAGCAGTGTTCAAGGTAAATTTGGATGGTGAGCTTCCAATTATGGATATTAATTTCTGATCAGAACTAATGAAAAAGAAATCTTGAGAATGAAAGACATGTTTAAGTTTTCTTGTCTTTTGCAGATGAATTTAAAAAGGGTTAGACTCAGTCAACAAAACAGATAGACAACTAATCCCCAAAGGGATTAATTAATGTCTATCAGGAGGATTTTTCTATCTGAAAACATAATCATTTAATGATAAATTGAGGGTAAAGAGACTAACAGACATTTATTTTGTTTTCTGTTGGTAAATTGGCAGAGGGGCATAAAGATAGACTTATACTGGTAAGATCATGATTGAGATACCTACTGAAAATAAGTTCTCTGTTACTTCCCTCAACCACAGTAACCAAATCTGAATTAATACAAGAGAAAAAGGAGAAGGAGAAAATATTAAACAGAAAGAGTGGTGAATTGGAAATGGTGACTAATTACTAACTGGCTATCTTTTGTCTATCGAACCTGCACATTGCTATAAGCTTTCCTGTGATTTGTTTTGCATTATTATGCAAAGCCTGGAAAAAGTACTTAATTTTTTACCTTAATATTTCACTTTAATTTTTTCAACTTTACACCACTACAGTTGCTGCAGTTGAAATGGTTTAAAGCCACATGCAACAACAGAAATAGCTCTTTGGATTAGATTGCTTGTTGGAGTGTATATATGAGGTTTTAGGAATCGTATTTATAAAGAAAGAAAACTCTTCATACTATTATAAATATCTCTCACCGATCTTTAGACAGGGGCCTGATTTCCCTAACAATTAAGCTAAGGTTTTAAACCACTGAGTTGAAAAGAGTTGCAGCTAAGTAAACTTAGCCTATTAGAGGCAAATAGAAGCCAAACTTTCTTCTTAAGTGTTTTTGCAACATTCAGCATTAAACCTGATTTTTATGGAAAATTAATTTAAAACCTCTTGATCTGCTGATGAAATTCATCACTACTTAATACACAAAAAATTCATAGGTAGTTCTGGAAGTCAAATTTGAGATCTTAGGCTGTAATTAGTTTGCAAAAAAGTTCTTTAATTTTCCGGGTGAAAATTAACACTCCAAAATTCCTTTTTTCCTTTTTTAAAAAAGATTAATGCACTCTGAAAAAGATTATGAAAGTTGTATTAACAGTCATCTATGGAAGCAAATACAGGTAATGCCAGAGAGATGTCACATATTCACTACCCCTTTTTGTGTTAAACTAATAAAAACACAAGTGCACACACTTTTTGGCATGAATATTAAAAATTGCAGTGTGTGTTGGCTGATACCAGAGAGCCTTAGAAAATTTAAAAGTTTTCCAGATTTTACACCGCATTGTGTTGGCATTATATAATAGACAAGATATGTCCTTCATAATTTGTAAACCTTTGAAAATTATACAAAAACAGCGTAAATATTTTTGACAGCTAGTTCCTTGTTCCAATGGCCACAGAATTATTGTGTTTTTTCTTTTTTTTCCTTAAAGGCCTTCTTCAGATTTAAAAAATTATGTGTTTTGTGTTTAATGTCTATGATTTCTTGAAGATGTGCAAAACTTATTAACCCTAAAAACATCTGGACCATACTTGCAGACAAAAGTTTAATCCTGATCCATAACATAATGGGAAAAATGTGCATAATTAACACAGAATTTGCTTGCTGTTTACAACTGAATCATCCTGCTTAGCAGATGTTCCCAAAGCTTGTGAACAGAATTCTGTGGATTTCTTTCATTTAACTTTCTCTTCTAAAGATGTTGCCCGAGTATATTTACCATAAAAAAAAAAAAAAAAAAAAAAACAAAAAAAACCCCCCCCCCAAAAAAAAAACAACCAAAGAAAACCCCCAAAAAAAACCCAACAAAAAAACCCAAAAAAACCTAAACAAACCAAACAAAAACTTTAAAAAAGTAAGGGTTAGAAAGGACCTTAATATCAACTAGCTCCAGCCCCCTGCCATGCGCAGGGCAGCCTCATACTAGACCATGTTGCGCAAGGTTCTGTCCAGTCTAGCTTTGAACACTGCCAGGCATGGATCCCCCCAGGCACCAACAGGATCTAATATGGCATGTGCTTTCAGATGATATGGTTTCTTACCATGCGGAATGGGGTTTTGTATCACCCTGTTGGCAGCATATAGAATCATAGAATAGTTAGGGTTGGAAAGGACCTCAAGATCATCTAGTTCCAAACCCCCTGCCATGGGCAAGGACACCTCCCACTAAACCACGCCACTCAAGGCTCTGTCCAGCCTGGCCTTGAACACTGCCAGCGATGGAGCACTCACAGCTTCCCTGGTGTCATGGGTTCAGCAGTAGCAGTAATTTTTCCCCTTCTAAGTAGTTGGTGAGCACTGTGTTTTTGACTTGTGGCCTGAGAACAGCGCTGATAACACCAATGTTTTAGTTACTGCTTAGTACATTTTG